>RJWT010014127.1:0-21273 GCA_004365215.1 Cuniculus paca
TAAATCCAATTAAAAATTTGAACATTTTAAATAGTTCTTAATGACTTTATATCATTAAAGTGTCCCTATCTGTACTTATTTATTAATCAATTTGTATATTATATTCTAGAGTTTTTGTTTTATAAAGAGACAGATACAGAAGGGTAAAAGCAACATTTGACGTTTTGCCCTCAATATGATGGAGGAAACCATAAATTACATCTTTATACGAACGGGAGCTCCAGTGGTATAATTCTGAGTGGTGTCTTAGAACAAAAGGAGGCATTTTAATAAGTCAAGCATTACTGTCATGTTTTGTCAGCTCAAGAATATTATCATGACAACAACTAATAAAATATTTAATGAAAGTGTGGATGATTTCATTTCAGAGAAAAATACACAAAACCTGCAGGTAGTTATTTGCATCACCTGTTGCTCAGTTATTCCCTCAAGGAATTTTGGATTTCTGTTTTTAATTCAAAAAGAAAAAGTTTTAAATATATATATGTGTGTGTGTGTGTGTGTGTGTGTGTGTGTATTAAATGACAATATCTTTTCAATCTTTCCATGTAAAAGACAAAAAAGAATATGCAACAATATCTATGAAGTTATCAGGTGAAACAAAAATATACAAATAACTGCCAAGTTCAAGTCTGAGAGAGAGAAATGCCATTGTAATTGTTCCACAGAGTGTGGATTTAATCGGTTTTTACCAAGTTAAACACCTATATTAAGAGTCTATTAATCTATGACTGTTTAGTAGCTTGCTTTAAAATGCAATTGTCTGAATTATAAACCGTGAATTTGTTTTTGAGGTCATGGTGATGGGTGCTTTTGTTCTAGATTTTTATGTCATTGCTCTTTATCTTATCTTACGTGACAACCATAGAGTCAAACACAATTAAGTTAGAGAAAAACGCTCCATGAACATGAACATTATGTTTATGGTAGTAAGCTATGACTGCTGCTTCCAGAGAATATAAAAATACAAATCATGTAACGATATTTGTCTAAATCTTAATGTATAATAAAATCAGGATTTATATCTCTATTCCCTTCCAATAACTTTCATTAATCTCTTGGTGGCTGCATTAAGATCTATTAATGTTAAGACTGGAAAGAGACCAGATATCACCTCCTCCAGTCCTTTCACATTAATGACTAATTTTTCCAAGGTTATCAGTAAAGAATCCTCATTTCCTGTTTCAGTCACTCCATGGATCTGTGGACAGTAGCACTGAAGCTTTGAGTTCACTACTGTCTTAAAAGTTTGGACCTGAAATAGGAATCAAGGTCAATTCAACTTGTCAAGTGTTGCTTTCTTCTACTAAATCCAAGCTCCCACTGTCTATTAACTGACCAAGAAGCTGCAGGCAAGCAGTAGAAATCATAACTAAACTTTGCCTTAACCTTGCTCCATAAGCTTTATGAATGCTGAGACAAGGAAGGCATTCATATTTGTATTTTTTGTCTGTTTCTTCTGTAGAATTATTCCGGTCCTAAGCAGAGGCAGACTTTACCACGTGATTTGAAAGAGACTGCGGACCTGTCTTGACACCACCCTCACCTACAGGCAGGGCGGATGTCGATAGTGACAGTCTTCAAACTGGTGATCTCCTAGAAGCCAAGAAGGAATCTTTACTCTGCTTGGTATAATGTCTGGTACAAAACAGACACGTGTGTGGTACTATAAAGTTGAAATGCAGGGAGAGATTCCCGAAGACTTCAGCAAAACAGACATAAAGAGAAGGGATGGCTCCGCACCTTGGGTAGAGGAAATAACTGCTTTCCAGTCATTTACTCTCTCATAATTACCTGCATTTATTGAACATAGTAGGTAGTTGATACCTAGTATAGTAAAGCAAGGACAGTAAGCTAGAGAACATCAGCTTTGAGGTGAAAATTTGGGGATGGTTGAGGCAGAAGCCAGAGGCAAGCAGGGACAAAGAACAAACAGATTTTTTTTTCTGAGGTTAGAACACGCAACTGTGTTCCTGAAGAGTTAATCTATTGAATGGGTGAAAAGGCTCAAGAGAGGACAGATAGTAAAAACTGAACATACTGGAGGGAAACCATGTATTACCCTAAGATGTACAACAAGTGACAAAAATTACATCTGTTGAAACTTTACTCGCTTAACCATAATTGTAAACAAAAAAGTTTAATGATAAATCTGCCTCATATTGATGAAAATAGAGAAAAAAATATGAATATTGAGAATGCCATAACCAAGCCAATAAGAGGTGTTCATCTCTACTAAAAGAAAGGCAAAATAAAACAGGAAATTTGATTTCCAATAATCAAAACACAGTTGGTATTTTTTAGTAAAAGTTTTTTCAAACAAATTTATAACATATTTATAGTATAATAACACAAATTGTTAGGTTCATAAAATCTTGACTTTAATTGCTACTTTTTAGGAATTGATTTCTTCTTGAAAATGCAAATTTCTTAACAATATCAGAATCGAATTGGACTTTAGTGTGTGGCATCATTTTAAAATTTAGAAAATTTGAATTACTTTATAGAAATATAATTATTAGTAAATGATTGCTATTAAATTGTTTTTAAATAATCAGTTAAATGTGATTGAGATTACACTTTGATTTCTGAATGCAGAATATTTCAGGTGCTATTTTAATATATTTCTTTTTACTCAATTAAAATTACTCATACCATGGGATAACTAGAAAGTAGAATTATACCCAGTCAAGACATCATGAGTGTTTTGGTTCATACATATTGCAGGATTTGAATTATAGTTTGATTTCATATTTAGAATGTTGTAACTTAAATTATAAACTTATGCTGTTTATGATTGTATTTTGTATTAAGGAAGACATATCACAGAGAATAAAATACAAGCTATGCTTTTATTTAAGCATAAAGAAAATTTTCAGAATGGACCACGTTATCAAATGTATACAATAGTGGTGTCCTTTCCCCCTATGGCTACTTCTTGCTATTTAATTTGAGTTTCTAAACAAGATACAAGAAAAGACAAGAAAGAGGAAATTGCAGGAATGAAGATCAAAATTGAATAAAAGCGAGCTCATCCAGCTAGATGATTAATGAAGGTTATATTACTGCTTTCACACTTTAGAGAGGGCAAAAGGTTTCCACATGCGTGAGTAAAGAGAAAGTCCTACAACATAACATGTAGGTAACAGTATATTTAATAGTTTCTCACTAAGGAAAATGGTTAAATGTTTCTCATAAAAAATTATTTACATCTCAATACTGCTAATAGTTGCTTTATGAATAGTGAGAATAATACGTCCAGGAAACCTACAGCCCTTTGGACTCCTAGAGTCAACATTTTAAGTTGCATAATTAATTTTACATGTTTGATTTTTTTGCAACCCTTGCGATTCTTTTGAAAGCGTTGGTCTTACAGTGAAGAAAGCCATAGCCAGATTGTTAAAATATTCAGCTACCGTAGCAATGTTCCAGCCATCTGGAAGGATTTCTAATAGTCAGCAAGTCGATGTAGAAGCTGCTAACAATTAGACATGTCTAGTTCGTGGGTATGTGAGTATGGGAGAGAGGGGGCAGGGAGTTACACGGTGTAGCCAAATTATATAGGAGCATCAAATGATGTCTTAAAAATTATAGACAATGTAGACCTTTTGAAGCATTCAATTCAAATTAATTCTTTCTGAATTTCTTAGTGAATAATTTGTCAGAGAGATAGATATATTACTGTTGCCAGATGTTGATGTAATGAATGATAGTAATTTTCCTCCAATACAGGTCTCTGCCCTTCAAATTAAAGACAATGAAATTCTCATTTTTGGTTTTCAGTTCTTTCCATCTTAGCTAGTAATACATTTAACTAATAATAGCTGCACAATCTTAACTAGTAATACACATTTTGATACAGAGTATTATTCTGAACAGAAGCATGACTAAATCAATTATCATAACATTTACTTGTGAGTGGAATTTCTTTTCTTTTAAAACAACAGGCCATTCCTTAGGTAGTATTTGGGCAAACTGAAGCTCTAAGGGGTGAACTTTGTTGCAATATTAATGGGAGCCCTAAAGCACTAGTTCACTAAATTGTAGTCTGGGAAATGCAATTCTTTTCAATAGTTAAGCCCACACAGTGCTAAGTAAGTACAAATGCAGTAATCATTTCATTAATTTGATCAATACAGACAACTAAACCATGGATAGGAAGTCTCAGTGTGATCAGACCCACAGAAAATAGACTGTATCAATCAAATTCACAGAAGGGCTAGATGATCTTCACTTCTTCCAAGCATAACTACATTTTGTGGCTGCTCCTTTTTTAAAAAAATGATATCACCATTGCCTACCTATTTCTATAAATAAAAGAAAGGCTGGTAAAACCTCAGTTGATAGATTTGCAGAAAGACAATTTGAACATACATACTTTCACTATTTTTGATAAGGGATCAGTATTTATACCATACAGTCTTTTCTTATTTCCCCATAAACTACATATTGAAAATCATTTAAATTCAAGGTATAGATAAAAAAAAAAACGCCTAAGCAAACGAATGAGCAAAAATGTTGGCTCTAGGATAGAGCTAAGACTTCCTCATTACTTTAATGAAAAAACTAAGGTGTAATGTTACGGTGTAGATTGAAATCTAAAACTCTCAAGTATTCAGAGGTAGAGATTTTTTGAGATGACTGGATCTGGATCATGGAAGTACTCTACTCACATCAGGATTCATCACCTTATGTGTCCATCTCTAAATTCTTTGTTAGAAAGGGGCCTTGTTTGGAAGTGGTGTGTTACTGGAGGGTGTATCTCCTGCCCAGGCTCCTCCCTTCTGTATCTGCTTCTTCACTGACAGAAGGTGAGCAGTTGTTCGACCCTGCCATTCCATCATGCTGTTTCTGTTGCTGTCTTGGAGTCAGACGGTCACAGACTGAATCCTCTAAAACCCTGAGCCAAAGGAAACCTCTTTTCCTTGAGTTATGAGTGTCAGGTATTCTGTCCTAGTGATTCAATGATGAGAAAGTTACTAATACCAAGGTGAAATAAAGTGATCAAGGACACAGCAAGCTAATGACAAGATTAGGAAGTAAAGAGCAACTCTTCCAGACTCCTTGTAATACTTTCTTCTATAATAATCCTTACTTTTTTGTGGTACTGGTTATTAAAGCCAGGGGTACATTCCCACTTAGCTATATTCACAGCCCTTTTTCTATATTTTATTTTGCGATAATGCCTCATTAAGTCACTAAGTTGCCCAGGTAGGGAACCAAACTTACTATCCTCTTGCCACAGACACCCAAAGTGCTAGAATCATAGCTATATGCTACCACAGTTTACTTCCTCTCTTATGTTTTGTGAGTTAATATTATGTGTCAGGGCAACCTACTTGGGACTCCTTCTGTCTCTCTCTCAAACAGAAGCTTTCTTTCAATAAATATACCCTGCTCATAAAAAAATAATAATATTATGTGTCAGCATATGTACCTTACAATAAAAATAATTTTTCATAATATGATTTAGGAGACTAGGTTTAATAAGTACTTGAACAAATCATGAAAACTGTGTTTACATCTTAATATAAAACCTTTTCATGTCATTTATCCCTTTTATGTAGCTTTGGTGTAGTGGGGTAAATGAAAACCTCATCAACTGAAATGTAATACAATTCAGTGCACACACTACAAATAAAAGGCGAAACTGCTAAGGAGTTTTAGCACATATGCTATATTATATAGGCAAAAATTCTCTGATTATATGAATTCATTTGCCAGAGTTACAACATAAATCCTCGTGGGTAGCATACCTTCCACTATCACATGAAAATCATGACTGGCTGTTCCCAAGAAATTGCTGGCTGAACAGCGATAATTTCCTTTGTCCTGGTAGGAGACATTTTCTATCTTCAAGGTGTTGCCATGATTTTCTTTTGTTTCACTTCTCTTTGGTAAATCACCACCCAACTTGTTCCATTCAACCTGTGGAGTTGGCCTATAAATAAATAAATAAATATTAAGTATAAAGAAATCCTTAGGGCACATTCATCATCAAGTTGCTTTTACATATGAACTCAGGTACCTCTGAGTTATGCAGAAATATCAGTGGACACGTAGACACTATTTTCAGTGGTGAAATCAGGGTTGGACTAAGTCTCTTTCACTATAAATTCCTTTAAGAGTCTGCATTCCTGGAAGTCCTCATCCCCATTACTAAGGGGCCTAACTACATTTAAGCTCTGAGTAAATGCGGTTTAATAAATGATTGGAGTCCAAATCATAGAAAAAATATTTCAAAATACTTCTTGAAGTGTTAAAATTTTCCTGTGGATAGTTTGAAGACGTCAGAGATAAGAGCTCTCTGCCACATGTGAGTTTGAAAGATATGAGAAACAAGGACCCCACATAAAGGGGTGCCATGAATTCCCCTTAGATCGCAACCAGTATTGGAGATGGTGTCTCAGGTGCACCAGCTGGATGAGGAACAGCCCATCAAGTCCAGGGCCAGCTGAAGCGCACAGCACAGTCACTGCTACCCAGGTGGCTTCCTGACCTGTGGGGAGTAGAGGGAAGACCAAATCTCCCTGACAGAGGGCTGGCTTTGGGAATATTAGCTTATCTACACACACACACACACACACACACACACACACACACACAAATCAAAATAGTAATTCACCACGAACTAGTATGAGAACTTCTCCATCTTATGATGAAGAACAACAGAAGTAGTGAGTGAAGCAAACTGATTTTAAGAAAAATCAATTCTCATGAAAATCTGAAAAATAGAAGACTCAAGTGATTTTATATTGACATGGAAAGCAATGATGGCTGCCTTAACGGGAGGGAGGATTATATTACTTTTCCACTCCCTGCTTGGGTTATATTAATGGAAAAAACATAATTGTTATTTTCACTGATACTACTTTTTTCTCACTGTATTCCTTTTTGTTGCTAATAGCTGTAAATTATTGAGTACGCTCTAGAGGTGGACATTATTATTATCTTTCTGCCTGTAAGAAATTTGAAATTCCAAAATACTAGTTTGATTAAGGTCACTGTAATAATAAATGACTTTAAACTTTTTTTGTTAGTGTTTTTCTATTAGATATTTGCTTTTCATAAAAATCTGTGTCCTACTGATTGTATATCCTTAGATATATGCTTGTAGACAAAGTTCCTACTGGTTGTTAGTTAACAATCAAATGATTATCTCAAATCGTTTATTATATATATGTAAAGGTAAAATTTATTCAATTATTATGCAAAATTTTTGGAGATAAAGATACAGGCACTTCACGTCCATCTGTTCTTTCTTCCTTCAAGGCTCGAGGACTTCCCTACTTTACAGATCTGAAATGTATTTGATCAGATTAGAGCACCTACTTAGGAAATGGGCACATGTGACATTAGCTGCTGACTTCCTGAGAACACCACCAAACAGAATGCATAACCCAAGTCTCCTAACTGCTGGCTTTTTACTCCATCTGTCAAAATGGCATTGTTCCAAGTCCTAGACTCCACTGGACCTTAGTTGTATCAATAGAAAAGTTTTCCTTGAGTCCTTACTTTAATATTACAAGTATCTCCCCTTTTGTTAGATCTGGCGTTTTGTTTTGCTTTGTTTTGTTTTGTTTTGTTTTGTTTTGTTTTGTTTTGTTTTTTAACCTTTGGGCCTTGGAAACTACCAATCTTCTAATACCTTTCATTTCAAAGAACCAAATAAAATAATGTAAGTGTCAGATCAACATGAGAGATTATCTAGGGACAGGCTTGTACCACTTAAAGAATTTCTAGCTGTATCTTTGCCAATTTCTTTCTTTCTTTTTTTTAAAGGAACATTTATCAACACCATTTGGGCAGTCAAGTTTTGGTGGAAAACATATTGCTTAATATCTTTCCGTACACAAATATCATGAATACATGCTATCTTCTGACCTCCAATTTGTTTTCAGGTTCTCAACTTAGCAACTGTTATTCTTCTACTGCTTGTTTATAATGTACTATCTTGCAATATAATCATGCGCAGCTTAAATTCATGTTGACTCTATTGATGTGCTGCAGGTTGCCAGTGAATGTGAATTGTCTTTTCTTTTCATTCATTTTCACTAGGGGTGTGAACTTCTTTCTCTAATAATAAGGTTCAAAGTGTCATTTAATTGTTTCCAATTGCCACCTTACTCACAGAATCTATAGACCCTCAGCCCCTCTACATGTATATCCCTTTAAAAGCTTTCCTGTTTTGATTAATATTAAACTTTTACTGAATTATCTACTTTTTGCAACTTCAGATTCAGTAGTAATGCCACTCTTTCTATATATATATTTCCCTATCTCTACAACAAGCCACTCATGTGGTTAAAATATTATGTAAAAATAAGTTATATTTAGGGATAGTTTAAGTTTCTGGAGGTAGGATGGAATTCAGTTTCACCATGTATTAAATTTAGAAAAGTGAATTCACTTCTCTAAATGACTGTCCTGGGCTTTGTTTATCTAACCTGCAAAAGGGAATAATTACAGTCACAAAATGTGGTGAAGGTAGAGTGAGTTAATGTATGTAAAGTGCAAAACGCAATTCTTGACACACAGTAATAGTACAATGTCTTAGCTATCATTATTTTTGTTGGTATAAAAGGTTTACATTTTAAATTTCCTAGAAATTTTTTTAATAATTAAAAAACTTTTTATAGTGCATCATCCTCAGCTAAAGAAAACTAAATAGATAAGATTGTCTAACCAAAACCCACTCTGAGCAAGAAGAAAACACTTCAGGTGAAATCTCTTATGAAAATGTGTAAGAAATCTTCATGTCCCATGGATAGTACAAATTGGTGTTTATTTTCTTTTTATATATTGTTTCATGATATCTCAATTTCTCCAAAGTACATGAGAACATTTCTACTATTTTGAAGAAAATCTGTGCAATTGCCTGTCAATATAATATGCAAATCATGGCATTGTGTGAAATAAGAAAAGATGAATTACTGAAATACTCGCCCTGCCCAAACAGGCAAGCCAGAATAGTGACAAACCCTGAAAGAATTTTATTTGTACCACTGTTATCACATATGAATACAATCACTTGAGCAGCAGTTTACTATCATGGCTCAAATTGAACATTTAGGTTTTAACCTGCTGAAAAATACAGAGACCAAACTTTTTGACAGCGGTCATGCTATGGTACATCTAAGTAATTTAATGTCAGTATACATCTGAGATTTAAGGCAGACAAGCAAATGGGGTATTTTTCCTGGATAAGAAGAAAAACTTACAAAAGCATAGGACTTGTAAAACCATTAAAATTCACCCTTCTTCTAAATCTAATTTAAGCTAGTCATTCAGAATGTACACTAAATTGTGAATGAATGTGATTTTGAAATGTTAAAAGTGGTCTCCCTAAAGCTTATAATACTGTTCAATGTTCAACTGATTAAACTTGGGTATTCAGAAGAAGCAATGCAATTCCCCGCAGTATTCACAATGATATTGAAGAGGAATAGTGATACAAGCAGGTGATCTTTTTTCTGACCAAAACTAATAATTTAATTAATTAATAGTTTGTCCCCAGTTTATACAGATTTATTGTAGTTACTTAATACATATAATGACTTCAGCAGATGATTAGTGAGATTCTTTAGTGTTTTCATGGAGGGCTAGAAAAGTGCATTGCTTTTACAGATGTGAACAAAGTTCAGTTAATTAAGTTTTATGTAAAACTCATTAACTCTATGATCCGGGCTTTCTTGAATTTAGAGGACAACAGGGTAACTGAGAGGTAAACAGAGTCTTTGAAAATTTAAAGGCAACAAAGATAGTAACATAGTAAACAAGAGTGAGTCAAACCAAGGAAAGAGAAAGTGAAAAAAACAGGTAAGAATAGACATAGGTTGACCACTCACACTCTAATGACAGTGTTAGCCTTAGCTGACTCAACCAGGATGACTCTGTCTTCTCCACTGACAATAACGCAAATTGACTGAGAGATTTCATTGTAAGTAAATTTCAGTCATAGCCTGAAGTGTATAGAGTGAAGTACAAATTATCTTTACCAGAAATATAGTTAACATGATTTAATTTTGAGAAAAATAATTTTAAAATATATAACCCAAAATATAGTCTCAATTGATGCCTCACTGTTCACAACATTGGATGGGCAAACTTGTAAGGTTACTCACAGTCCCTCAGCGAAACACTCCAGCATCAGAGTCTCCCCTTTGAGGATGATGACAGCAGACTCACTGCCCATCTCGGGGGGAGGCAACAGCAGCCTAGGTTTCCTTTGCTTGATTGAATTTGCTATAAAAGAGAAAGGAAAGGTTTGATATTTTTTCTAACTAAGAGAAACTAAAATTCTGAGATAATAATTCTTGCTTTAAAGCCTAAGAATCTAGGTATGTTTGTGTATGTACACACCCATATATGTATACACACACATTTCAACATATTTCCATCTAAATAGATTGCTCTTCTTTCTTTCCATGAGGCAAAGAATGTCCCTTAGATATATTTACTAAAAGTAAAGCCAAGTTTCATAAAGGTGATTGGTCTACGTTGGAAGTTTGAGCATTATTAAAGACAATTTCTTGACAAAGACTTTAAGTTAATTGATAGTCTATGATTTCATATTCTACACTTTAATCATGCCTTGTCATGTTTGAAGACTGTGTGTTTTTCTTTAATGTAATCTGCTTAAGTATTGGATCTGGTTACTATGAAAAGCTTCCTAGACTCTATCCAGAAATTCTGATTGAGGAAGCCTATGGTAGACACTAGCTATCTATGAACTTTACAAGCTCTTCTGGCAACGCTTCACGGCCTCAGGCCTTCAGAGATAAACAGTTTCAGGAAAAGATTAGCAAGCATTCTCACTAACTACAAATTAACATGATCTATTTCTTATTATTAATAACTTTCAAACACAATGGCAAATTAGCAGACTTCCACTTTTACTGCAAACATTTATTTCATTCAAAAGTTAATATAAGTTTTTTTTTCACCTGATATCAAGACAACTTTACCTTATATGGAAAGAAATAAACAGTTAATATTCTATCATCATAAGAGAGTAATACATAGCACAAAGAGCAGTGTATATTTTGCAATAACTTTCTTATGACTATATATTTACTGAGAAATAATTGTCAAACATGTGCTATGTACTGTGATTTTTACTTAGTTCTCTGAAGATACAGATAAATATACATTTGAGTTATTGATTCGAAAGAAAATAACACTGGGAAGCCGGGCGTGGTGGCTCACGCCTGTAATCCCAGCACTCGGGAGGCTGAGACAGGCGGATCGTTGTGAGTTCAAGACTAGCCTGGGCTACAAAGTGAGCTGAAGGCCAGCCTGAACGGCATAGAGACCCTGTCTCAAAAAACACCAGGGCTGGGGATCTAGCTCAGCGGTCTAAGCGCCTGCCTGGCAAGCGCGAGGTTGTGAGTTCAATCCCCAGTGCCGCAAAAAAAAAAAGAAAAGAAAAAAAAGAAAATAACACTGGGAAAATCAGCCCAACTTAAAAGGAGGGTACTCCAAGAGAAGTCTTCATCTACTTCTGCCAATGTCACCAATATATTACGAATCTAACTTACATCATTAGTCTACATGATATAAACATATTTCTTGCATTCAAGAGTATGATTGTTATCATTATAGAAAACTAGCCTACTCTATAATTCAGATTTAGTCAGGAATCCTATATAGGACACAACTTCTACTAGATGTTCTATGGATACAATAAAATTGAATTTAAAAGGTTCCACAGACAAATTGGCTGAGAAAATACTGCAAACTATATTCTTTTTCAGAGAGTCACAATGTATAGCAGCAATTTAATCATTCCAATAAGTCCTGCAGGAAAAATAACAATCATTTAACTTACCTTAAGCCCAGTATTTCTCTACTTCTCATCACTTACTGTGGCTTTATTTACCCTTTCTTCATATAAATGTATCAATTTTATACAGCATATGAGACATTCTGAGAGCCCCAAAATAACTTCTCAAATATCTACATCTATATTTTTAATTATAGCTAGCTATTTATGTAAATTATAGTATAGGTAAATATACCTTTATATTTATATAGTTACATATTTATAAAAGTTACTCCCTTTGTATATGTTCAGGAGGAGATGAGAGATAATTAGACTTTCTGCTAAGAGGTTTTCCTTAACAGAAATACTGACATTTTATAAACTCATGAAGGTGATAAAGAAAACATTCTCACTCAGAGATGATAATGAACTACTTAAAGTGAACATAAATGCCAACATTACACATGTCCAACTTACCCTTGGAACTAATTTCTGTGGATGAACTTGAGTCATTAACATGCTTTACTGAAATAAAAAAATGGAAGAAAAAAACACAAACATAATGGTAGATGCTGATATCTATAAAGAATGAAAAGTCAAATATTTCTGTCAAGAGAATTACAAAATGGGGTAGAACCATGCTTCACTAGAACATTGTCTATGGGAACACAAGTTTACAGAAGGAGAAAAATTTTTAAATGAGCTTATTCTTGAATTGCCACACATTAAACCAGGTGAAAAATATTAAAATTATAAATCCATTAAAGAGAAATTAGATTACTGTAAGGGTGTTATAGTGAAGACGTGGTGCAGTGTATCAACACATAGCGAAGAAAATGGCACGGATCACATCAGACAGTGAGATGGAAACGCCAACTATCAACTACACCAAGGGTGATTATACAGTCAGGGAGCAATTGGGGATTATGTCTTCACTTTGAATCTTATGAGTCTTCCACCTGCTAATTGCTTTTCCACATTTAGGAATCCAGATTGCCATTTGCAGAATACAGTTGGAACAAAGATCAATTAAAATAACTGCTAATGTGGGAAAAATAAAGAAAAATTTCCATGATATAAAATATTAACATTAATTTTTTTTTTACTTTTAAAATTTTTTCTTTCCCATTTTAAGTCTGTCAGTTTATCCAAGGTCACAGTGAATCAAATCCTGAGACTTGATTGGAAAACTCTGGAATTTCATTTTTCACTTTACCCACTGAAAATGACTGGATCTTGCAGACATCAAATGAAATGCATTTGTACTGTGAATTGAGATTTGATTTTCTGGCTGCCAGAGACAGAGCTACTGTGGATTTGCAGCTGCAGATGTCTGTTTCATCTGGATGAAGTCTCTAGAGTTGAACTAAACAATGACGGAATATACCAACCCAGGTTAAAATGACTTCAGCCAGGATGAAATTATACACAAATTTGCATTCAGCATGCATGATGTAATAAATTATTTAGACTTACAACTGTTAACTGTTAGTTTCATTGGCATTTTTTGTACAATTGTTCTTAATCTTGGAAATGCAGCGAAGCAGCAGTAATCATTCCGGCTGTCTTTTTCTTCCACATTTGCAAAGTACAGATCTCCCTTTTGGCTCATGTATACTCTTTTATCTTGTTCGATATGTTCTAATTCTGAAAAGAAATGTTTTGTCATTGAAAGGGACAACTGCCCCTTAGGATACCTTATCTCCTTTTTCATTTGTATTTCTTTTATGTTATTTCACTTGATTTGATTTGTCTTGTCTACTCCTCCTATTTCTCACAAGTCTTCTCTTATTAGTGGAGCAATAATTGAGGGGCACCTGGACATATGCTTCTTATTATTAACCAAAGAAGTCCACTGATTTATAAGAGTTTGAGCAGTTCACCTCTCTGACCATCTACCTAGGGCTGTATCTCTGCTTTCTGGATCTGCATTGGCTTATCTGAAACCTGGTCAAATCAGATAATGGTCTGATTCTTACTTTCATTTTCTTTGACCTTCTTACCCTCTTTATTATATACGTAGCATGGAAAGTTTTAGAATTACCAAAGCCTGGAAATTTTAACTTCATCTAAGGCAATTTTCATCCACTTTCTTCTCAGTGCTGTACAAATACCACTTTTCTCTGAGAGCCAGAGTGAGGACCATCTAGGGAGAATTGGTTAAGGCTCATGCTAGAAGGGAACTTTACAACAACCTGGAGTTTCACATCAGGAGTAAACAAGGGCTTTTAAAAAATTAAGGACAGAGGTTAAGACAAATTTTTTTTGTGTTTCATTGTGTTTAGTAGGTGGAATATTACTAAAAATAGAAATATTAAGGTAACCACACTAGTTCAAGTCATCCTCAATTCTGATGCGGCTTATGTTCCAAAAATAAGTAAGTGGTTTGAAACACAGATGTATTTTCTTCAAGGTTATATACTCTTATGGCAGTAGCCTCTGTTCTTTTCAAATATGATAAAATGAAGAGATATCTTTAGTCTTTTTCTAGTGTTTTAACATACATACTTCAGTTTATATTCCATTTATATTTAGAACTAGAGACAAGCTTTCAATATGTCTAATTTTAGAAGTCTACTTAATTCCACATGATAACCATACATGAATATTTTATATTTGGTTTCTTTTTTGATGGGGAGAGGTTGGGTTTTTTTCTGCCTTACTATATAGCTCAGGCCGACCTTAAATTCACTAGGTAGCTCAAGCTGGCCTCAGATTCATGGTAATCTTTCTGCCTCAGCATCTCTGGGATGATAGGTATGCACTTATCATCATATCAGGTTTTATCTTTGATTTCTTTCTGTTATTTACATGACTTGTGAAATTACAGTGCCTCCTTTTTGATGAAGGGGAGCACTGCTTACCAATATTCATCCAGTAAATATGCAGAGGTGGGAGGCCTTTGGGAGGGTTGCACTGGAGGACGATGGGATCACCTTCTTCTACATCCAGAGGCTCAATTTTTTCTTTTGGGAATTTTGGAACACCTGGTGTAAAAATCATTTTAAGATATTTTAAAATGAACTATTAATATCACAATATTGTAATATATTCTTTTTTAAAATTGGACATTTTAAAGAAATTTAGCCTTCTTGATTATTCTGTTTCTTGGAAATCCAAAGATCTACTCATTTATTGTAAAATTTCTTTTGACAAGCTTCTTACATTTTCACATGTTCTCTGCAAAGGTAAACACTATTAAGAATATGCTTTGCCTTCTCACACAACTTTAAAAGGACTTTGACACTGAAACCCTAGAAAAATATTTTCACTCTGTTGTATCAGTTCAGTCTCAGGATTTACTTGTTTTAGTTTTGGTAAGTTAGAAATGTGTTTTTCTCTAAACACTAATTTCTTTTTGAGTTATAAATCTCCTCTCTTACTTTATTGTTAGGGCCTTGAATGTGATTGGCAAACATTCCATTCAGCGCACTGACAACACTAAATAAAAAATTCAAAGCCCACATGTAGAAATGGTGAGAGTGGATGAAAAGCCAACATGACCACTTTATGTTGCAGATATTCATCCACATTACAGTCACTCAAATAAATGAAAAGTAATTGATATAGAAAAGGAAAATTTCTGGTATCCCAATCTACTGTTTTCTTCTCATACTGGAGTCAATTTCCTAAAAGAGCAATGCAGTTACAATAGATATGTAAGTTAGAACTCTGCAGAATTAGAAATCCAATACTAGTATTTAGTATTTTTGTAGAAGCATTTCATTCATTTATCGTAAATTTTCTTTTGTATTTTCTGTGTATTTGTCATACAGTCCATCAACCTCCACTCCATTTTTTCAGGAGTTGAGGGAACTTGACGTTTCTCTTATGGATGTAGTAGCTGGTTAGAATGAATTCCTTTCTGTCTAAATGCAAAGACTTTTCAGAACTTAGCACTGCAGAACTCAGTGTAATGACTGCAGTGTGTCTGCACTGGGAAGGCCAGTTTCTGCTCTCTTTACACATTCAGCCATACGACAGCCCTTCATTGGATTTCCCCCTTGTCAACTTATTCTATCAGATTCCTGCTAGAAAATCTAGAAACAAATTTAAAATAACAATCATCTTTGAATCTCTCTAACTATCAGTGGCATGAAACTTCCATTAAAAGATGGGAAAATATGTTCAGTATACTATGTTAAGATACTTAAGGTGGAATATCATACCAGCTATTTAGTAAAGCTTTGACTATGATTGAAGACAAATGTCTACATTATTTTGAAAAAAGTACACTTCGTGCATACGAGATATAGTAACTAATAAAATGATTACGTAGCTCCAAATTCACATGCCTAATTTCGTGTTGCTTGCTATAAATGAAGCTCAAAGCATACTGCTATAGAAATTAGCAGTGTTCTAAGGTAGTTGTTGAATGTATTAAAACTCAGATAAAAGAGGAAGCAGAGGAAGGGAGCATAGATTAAAAAACTGAAGAGACTTGTAATTCTCTTTTAAAATCAGCAAACTTTAAAGAGCTTAATATGAATACACAGCTCAATGGATGATATCTATAGTATAATAGACAATTAATAAGACACATAAATCCCTAATTGGAGAGCTGCTTCTTTAGCACAAGCAGAAAAATGTAACAATTCAAACAGATGATACTGCTAGGGATGCACGATCAACCTAGCAATAATTAAATCAAGATTACAAACTCTAATTCCTAAAATATAAATATGTACTTAGAGTGGCTTCTAAGACATCAGCAGTAAAAAAAGAACAGAAAGTTTGTAAGTATATCAAACCCTTTAACAAGTCATAAATCTTTGCAGCAACTTTTATCTAAAGATGAAATTAATATCAGGAGGGCCAGGGATATAGCTCGGCAGCACAGTGCCTGCCTGGTAAGTGCAAAGCCCTGAGTTCAATTCCTGGTAATCCCCCACAAAAAAAAGAAAAGAAAGAAAGAAATTAATATCAGGAAACAGAAAAATGCTTATATGTTTGTGAATTAGATCTCAAAAGAATTATTGCAAAGAAAATGAATTTCTCAGAATTTTTAAAAGATTTTATTCTTTAACTTTTTAACCTATTTAGTCTGGTACTACACCAAAAAGTGAAAAACATTTATTAATAAATACTAAATTTTTTTACTATAATTCATTCATTCATGAAGTCAACTTCAATTCACATTAAGAAATGATTTCATTTAAAAGTAACCCAAACCAGTTAATTTTACTAATTGTGTTTCTTTGATCATAAATATTAGCATTGTTTAGCATAGAGAGAGGAAATAGTTCTAAAAAGTGAATTACAAGGCCATGGATTTATCTCAGCAGCAAACCACCTGCCTGGCAAGCGTAGATCCTGCGTTCAAATCCAGCACCAAAAAAGCAAAAAACAAAAAAACAAACAAACAAACAAAAAAACAAAGAAAGAAAGAGAAAAAAGTGAATTATAAACAATACTTTGTGTGCATACAAAGTAACTACATGTTCTGCCATGCTAACATATTTTCAGAGAACACTCCATCAACACCAAACACAATGGCTTACTTAACTGTTATAGTTCAACAAGATGGGACTTGATCCTAAGTGGTCTCTCTGTAAGTAGATCAAAATCTATATAGACATCAGTATCTACCTAAGAAGGACTATGAATATTCAGAAATACAATTTATAGGGAAGCCTAGATAAAATCAATTTCCTTTTACAGAATGTTACTGTCAATCCATTTCCATCATCAAAACAGCTTCCATCTTTTTAATATTCTCCACGGTTTATTTCCATGTTTATTATTCAGTGCAGTCAGCAAATTCTAGTAACCACTCCAAGAATATAAGTGACACTCAAATATATTCATGGCTAGTTTCTTGACAACTTTCTCAGTTATAATTAGGTGTAGAAATCCTTTTTTAGAAATGAATTAACTGCATTCGGATCATACAAGCAGAGCTATCAGGACACAGTAAACCTGGAAATATGAACTCTTTTGGACTGCTAAAACTTCAGACACTTTTAACAAGTTTTGAAAATGTATCATTTTCATTCTCTTAACATGTGTATAAAAAAATCTTCATACTGAAATACAGAAGACTTTCTAGCAGCTACGATTTTCTAGCAGCTACGATCAATATGCAGCCCACCCTTTTTTTCTTTGATCTCTTTTAAAAAACTTTATAATAAAAATTTATAGAAAGAGTTTTTACTTATATATATATATTAATAATATATATCTTCTATTTGGTTGAAGCCAATTTTTCACTCAAAAAAAAAAGGGGGCAAAAATAGTGTGTGCTACAGATTGTACATAGCTGTAGAATATCCCATAGAATATACTGAGTGGTAGATTAAGTATTTTAAAAAGCTGTTTATTACATCTACTGGAAGAGAAAGTAGGTAGAAATCTTGAAGATACAGGTGGAGGTAGAGTTCATGAACAAAACCCAGACTGAACAGGAAATACTTCAGAGTCAACAACTGGGAGCTCACTTTATTAAAAAGTTTTTGCACAACAAAAGAAATCACCAATGGACTGAAAAGACAACACACAGAATGGGAAAAAAATTTAGCCAATTGTCCCTCAAAGGACTTCTATCTAGAACTTATAAAGAATTAAAAAAAAAAATCAGGTCCTCCAAATTCAAAGACCCAATAAAAAATGGGCATCTGAGATGAATGTACACTTCTTAGATGAAGAAATACAAACCGCAAATAAATACATGAAAAAATGTTTGATAACACAGGTCATTCAAAAGATACAAATGCCAGAAAGCATGGCTACCATCAAGAAATCAATCAGTAACAAATGCTGGCAGTGCTGTGGGTAAAAGGAAGCCCTCTTCTACTCTTGGTGGGAGTGTAGACTAGCACAACCACTGTGGAAATCAACGTGAAGATTCCTCAAAAACCTAGGATTAGAGGTCTCATTCAACCCAGCTATTCCCCTTCTAAGTATTTTCTCAGAAGAATTAAAAACATGATACACAGTGATATATGTGCACCCATGTTCACAGCAGCATAATTTGTAACAGCTAAATCTTGGGAACAACCCAAGTGCCCATCAACTGAGGAACAGATTAAAAAGATGTGATACGTTTATGCAATGGAGTCCTACTCAGCCACAAAGAAGGATAAACTTGAGGCTTTAATAGGTAAATGGATGGAACTTGAGATCATATTCATAAGTGAAATAAATCAGACTCATATGTGTAAACATTGTATTGTCTCCCTGGTGTGGGAAACTGAAACAGTAAATAAGGTATAAAATGTACAACAGATATTGTGAAATGAGAAGAAATTGTTCAAAAGGAAAAAAGAACTAGGATGGGTGAAAGAGGAAAAGACAGTAGGGAAAAAGGAAAAATTGCGAGTCAGTTATACTATTAGTATCTCTTAATTCTTTAAAAAGGAAGGTTTGTGTTAATATTTATTGGAGACATTTTTATGCTCATATCTTGTACCCTGAGCAACTACTTTTTTTTTTTTTTTTTTTTTTGCGGCACCGGGGATTGAACTCACGACCTTGCGCTTGCCAGACAGGCGCTTAGACTGCTGAGCTAGATCCCCAGCCCTGTTTTTGAGACAGGGTCTCATTATGCTGTTCAGGCTGGCCTTGAGCTCACTTTGTAGCCCAAGCTGGTCTCGAACTCACAACGATCCACCTGTCTCAGCCTCCCGAGTGCTGGGATTACAGGCGTGAGCCACCACGCCCGGCCCCTGAGCAACTACTTTTAAACAACATGTAATGTATTAACTATTGTTATTCTCCTATTATTTTGTTATGAAATTTTGTTTTACCATTTTCCATGAAATAAAAAAGCTGTCTGCATGTATTCTGATCAATATTTTTATCTTTGTGCATCTCCTTTTACTTTTCCTTGGCATCCTTGTATCTTTTGAAATCATCTCTCAAAGATCCTCAAAAACTGAGAAGTTAGATGCTTTTAAATGGTAGACTATTATAAAACCAAAACAGTATAATTCCACCATGCTAACATGCTTAATAGTCAAGCCAGTAATGAAATGACATCAGGGCATTTTTAACTAAGTATGTATGCAAGTAATTCATGTTTAGACATGAGACAGCTAAAGAAACTCAGAAGGTTGTCGTGCACCTGACCCTAATTTTCCCTGTAGACTACACCATAATAGTTTCTGTAATTTTATGCTAATATTTGAATTAAGTGTGTCAGAGATGGATGTACCAGATGGGACAAAATGCTGTATATTTCCTGTAGAACTTATGATTTGTTTATTGAATTATTTTCCCCCTCTCCAGCACTGGACTAATCTTCCTATGCTGATGATCTCTTTTGACTTGTGGGCCTGTTTACAGGACTAGCTTGGTGAGATTTGGAGTGTCTTACACTTCACTTGATTGTGCTTGGCAAATTGCTCATGGCCTGCCATTATTACCATGAATGCATGCTACTGAGCTCATATGCTGTGTTGCCACTAACTCCTTTTTCCATCTGTAAAGAGATTTAATTGATTTCTATTTCCTGTAGAGTACTCCATTAATCCACTTAGGACTAGAGAAATCACACTGCCTTTCAGTCCATGAGCTTGTATTGAATTCACACTAAGAAAGGACACCCAGCTCAGCTCATTTTATTCAGTCATTCACAAAATCTGATTGATGAGTGCAGAATCTTTAGCCTTAGTTTAACCTTTAAAATTCAAAGGTATACATTCCATATTGTTATTTTCCTTAATGTTGTTTTGTTTTGTTTTTGAAATTCTGCATTATTTCTATCCTTTTTTCTGTTTTGCTTTTTAAATAAAAAAATTTTTAAAAATTCAAAGGTATAATTTCTACTGAACAAAATTGATCTTCTGAGGTTAGTTTGTACACATTAGAAGAACATAGCACATACTACTAGACATTGTTTTTCCTTACCTGCTTTTCCTAAAGCAAACTGGTAAAAATTCAGGGTTTGTCTTAAGGAAATTGTCCTGAGACATTTGAGGAAAGTATGCAAATGCAGAAACCTGACATGTTAATAATTCCTACTTGGTTTACATGAAAACATTAGAGAGAAGATTTCACTCCTAAATCTACCATTGCTTAGACTGTTTTAACAGCATGTGGAAATTATATAACTTCTTTCATTCATTTGTCCACCTATCAAGCAATAAATCAACCACTAATAATATGCACTTTTGCAGCATCTTCAAGACAATATAAGAAAGGGAAATACGATAACACAACATTTTTCTTTTTTTTTTTTTCTTTTTTTGGTACCAGGGATTGAACTCATGACCTCGCACTTACCAAGCAAGTACTTGAGCCTCTGAGCTAAATCCACGGCCCCACCTTTCTTATTTTTAAGATCCCTAACTAATCCACAAGAAATTCTGAACACAAGGTTTCTAAGTGCTTTACACACTCCACAGAATTTACAAGAGCACTTATAATAACTAAAAAGTGAGAACAGTTCAAATGACCATCAACTTACAAATGGATCAACAAAATGTGATATGTCCATATCATAGAATACTACTCAGAAATAAAAAGGAAAAAAGCAATAATATAAGTAACTGCAGGAATGAATCCAAAAA
>RJWT010014128.1:0-21271 GCA_004365215.1 Cuniculus paca
TGAGTAACTTTGTGAGACCCTGTCTCAAAATAAAAAATAAAAATGGGTTAGGGATGTAGCTCAGTTTGAAGGCCTTGGGTTCGTCCTCAGTACAGAGAGAGACAGAAAGAGACAGAGAGAGAGAGACAGAGAGAGAGACAAAGAGAGAGAGGCAAAGACAGAGACAGACAGAGAGAGACAGAGAAACAAGGGTGTGTTTTTTGTTACTGTAATTGACGTGTCAGCTTTAAAGTGATATTCTCCTTGAGAGCCACCCAGATATCACCATTCGGTTTCCTTGTTTTCCAGAAGCCCCACTGACTTGGGGCAGGCCACCGTGAAAGGTGGCTGCTTCCCTGCCACCTGTGCTGTGCTGCATCCCAGAACAGAGCAGGGGCTGTAGTCTGCATGGTTACAGATGCACAGACTGGGACCATATCTTACAATTGTCAGTTATCTCCCAATGGAAGTTCAGCTTGATTGTGTATACACAGTCATTTAAATCTGACTCCCTGATTTGTATTTGAATATCATCATTATGACTTCCCTGGTGTGGTCATCAGCTGCTCAAACACTGAAACATGTGATATGGCATTTTAAAAACCACCTCCTTTTCAATAGAAAATTAAAAAATCACAGCACCGTTTTTAGGGCCAACTCTTGACTATCACTGTCACATTTGTCTATAAAATTACACCTGAAAAGTGGCATTCAATGATAGTATTAATTTCATTTAACTCCAACTCATCAAAGGTGAACAGAATCAAATCATGGTAGAAACTTGGGGTCAGAACTGAATTTGACATTTGAAATTAATCTTTTCTATAGCCTTGCTTTTTCATTTTTTTCAGCTTTAGGTTATTTCTTTAAATTCTCAGCTCCTTAGTTTTTTCAGTTGTGACACTGGATCACAGTTGTGATGGTGGCTGCTTTTTCCAGATTGCTTTCTGTATTCCAGGCCTTGTCCTGACCATTTGTATCTACCATCTTATTTCAGATGCACAGAAACTAATAGTGTGGGGTTGTTAGTCCCAATCACATGAAAAAGCAAGGCAAAACAATTTAAAAAAACTAAAATAAATCAGTGCTAATAGGTGTCTTATTTATCTTGTTGAGACAAAAATACCTGACACCCAAAGTTAAAGAGACAAAGGGTTTATTTAGCTCACAGTTTATAGAGGTTTCCGTCCATAATCGGCTGGCCCCAAGGCAGGGTGGCGCATAACAGAGGGGCAACAGTTCATGGCAATGGAGGACAGCAAAGGCAACAAGCAGAGAAGGCAAGCCTCTGTCTGTCCCTTATAGTGTATGTAGGCCACCTGCCCTAGGGCAGGTGTAGCACTCACACCCTTAATCCCAGCATTGAACCATGAATCAATCACAAACTCTAGATTTGGCCCCCTCTGAAAAAGCCTTAGGCTGCACAAGGCTTTGGGACAGACATCTAGACACAGACTATAGCATATGTTTATGGACTGTGAGGAACATTAATGTTGTGAGGGGATGTTACTGCTCCAGGAGGAGAATGTTTGGAGAGAATGGTTAGGTAAGTCTCATGGGAGAGATAAAATTTGCTTCTTCAAGTTTTATTTTGTATTAGTACAGGTTTGCAATACATGATTATATAAGGTCACCTTCCTATTTGCAAAAGATCTGTCTGATTACTTCCTATTATCTTTTTTTTTTTTGCTCTTTATTTATACTTTGGGCTTCTCATATGAGAAGAACTATGAGATATTTAAACCTATGTGTATGATTTATTTCACTTACCATTATGATCTTAAACTGCATCCATTTTTCTGCAAATGACTCAAGTTTGCCCAACTTTATGACTGAGTAGTACTCCATTGTGTATAAATACTTTATTTTCTTTCTCCATTCATCTGTTAATGGACATATAGGCCACTTCCAAGATTGAACTATTACGAATTGTGCTGTTATACACATGGGTATGCATGTATTATTGTAATATGATGTCTTTAACTCTTTGGAGAAGATACTTAGAAGGTGAATAGTTGGGTCTAATGGAATTTCTAGTTGTGTTTTTTGTGTGTTTTGAGGAATCTCCATATTGATATCCATAATGGTTGTACTAGTTAACATTATTACCAGCAATGTAGACGTGTTCCTTTTTCCCCTGCAGTCTCACCGGCATTTGTTATTATTTGATTTCTTGATGACAGCGGTTCTTTCTGGAGGAAGATATAATATCAGTGCTGTTTTGATTTATATTTCTGTAATAGCCAAAGATGGTAAGCATTTTCCCATGTATTTTATTGGCCATTTATTCTGAGAAGGGTATATTCATTTCCATGGCCCATTTTTTGTTTTTGTTTTTTTTGGTTAGGAGTTTTTTTAAGTTCTTTATATATTCTATCTATTAGTCCTCCATCCAAGAAAGAGCTGACAGATTTTTCCCCCATTCTGTAGGTTGTGAAGGGGCTGAAATTTGATCTTGTGTTTGATAAGCTCTGCCAAAGATATGTGAAGGGCCTGGTTTTCTCCTGTCTTCAGTTTGAGTCTAGTCCCTTCAACCAACCTGAAGGGATCATCCTGGAGTGCTGAGTGCATTTGCATATGTGAATCCCCCTTCTTAGTGGCCAGTGAGCAGTCTTTCTGATTTACTCCAAGAAGTGGAATGCAGGGAATTCAAGGAGCATTTGGAAGGGCTCTAGGCGACAGAGTGCCCCTGCTTCACCAGGTTCCCAGCCTAACCCTGAGTGTTGCTCCTTGACTTGGCAAATGGCTGCAACAGGGATGACCTCCTGTTCCCTCTGCCTGGCCACAGGGAAGATGCTTCCCTTCTGATGTCTTTGTAGAAGTCCTCCCATTTCTGCGACAGTGCTGGATAGGAAGTCAGAGAAGGATTCTTGTCCCAGGCCAGCTATGAGCAACAGGTGGTCCACCCTAACCCCAGGCAGGATGCGTTTACTCTATTAAGAACTGTAACAAACAATGAAAACCTAGAAATTATTATGGTAGGTGGCTCCCAGGGCAAAGGCTGGCCCTGCTACCTCTCAGGAACCATTTGAAAGACCATGGCCTCCTATACCTTAGCCCAAGGAAGCAGGTGAGTCGCTATTCATGCTTTTTTTCTATATGAATTCAGAGGCTAATGATATCCAGTGACTTTTCTGTGACTTTCCAGAAGCATTAGCCCTGTAGTGGAATTACTTTTTGAACACTCTATAGTAGGAAATTGTGCTTAGAGCCTGTCCTGTCCCTGGAAGAGGGTTCAATGCTGAAGATGTTTGCAAACTCATTGAAAGGTGAAATTAGTCTTTAGCAAAACTTAGGAAATATTTTGACCTTTTGTTAAAAATAGCACTAGTTTGCCTCAGTCTAACTTTGAGGTGGGGAAACAAGAGGACCTTTTTGCTGGGTCAAAACTTAGAAGTTGTCTTGATATACATGCAGGTAACTTATGGGGATAGAATGACACATACATGGTTAGTAGGCTTCTGAAAAAAGTGTTCAACCTCCAGGATGATTTAGACCTGCACCTTAAAACCTTAGTGAAATAGCATTTTGCCTGTTACTAGCAAAGCTTAAAAAATGACCTTCTGTGGTTGGCAAGGATGAGGGAGGGGTCTGGGTGCTTACCTGCACTGTTCCTGGGAGGACCGCAGTGAAGCTCTGCAGGGGCCTGGTACTGGAAACCTTTTACACTTGCAGACCAGCAAGTGCACTTGCAGGAAGAGATCCTATGAGCCACTCATCAGGGCAGACAAAAACCTTGAGCACCAAAATATTCATCAAAGCCTTTTTATAGACTTAAACCAATCAAATCAAGTGTGTTTTCTACTATTTGATTGCAATATGTGAGAAGATATAAACAGATTTTTTGAAGAAAACAAAGGACATTAAGGTAGCTATTGTTGATTTCTTATTGTCTAATTCGAAGGCCTGTAATGCTTTCACTCTTTTGTTTTATCTGGTTTTATATTATTTTGTTTTGTTTGAGTTTATTGTGTGTGAATGTATGAACAACCATTTCGAAGAAAACAAGAGACACTAGGGGTAGCCATTGTTAATCTCCTATTGTTATGTTTTGAAGACCTGTATTGCTTGCAGTGGTCTGTTCTGAAATGCTTTGTTGTGTTTAACTCTGTTTTGTTTTGCTTTGTTCTCTTTAAAATAAAAAAAAAGTCAAAAAAATAAAATAAAATAGAAAGCTGGGCATGGTGGCTCACGCCTGTAATCCCAGCACTCGGGAGGCTGAGGCAGGAGGATCGTTGGGAGTTCGAGACCAGCCTGGGCTAGAAAGTGAGCTCAAGACCAGCCTGAACAGCATAGTGAGACCCTGTCTCAAAAAGACCAAAAAAAAAAAAAAGAAGTCATATAAAAAAAAAAAAAGAAAGCCTTTTTACACCCTAAGTGAAAATAAACTGAGAGCTCAGAAACTAGGGAAATTGTTAAATAAGGCTATTATATCCAGTTTTTGGCAGACTGATTTTTAATAACATGGAAAACTTCATAGTACTGTGTATTGAGAATATAAAATAAGACTTTAAATTGTGCTTATGTGTACATGTATGTATATAATAATACACAATGATTTATACACATATGGATATAATGATTTCAACCATACTAAAATACAAATATTTCACAAGACTGTGGAATTAAGATATTAGCATGAGAATATTAGATTAGGTCTTTTTCTTTTTTATGCTCTTCTGTATTTTCCAACTTTTTATGATAAGCTGTTTACTTCAATAATGAGAAAAAAACACTAGATGTAGTTTTAAGAACTTTTCTTGCTACAAATTGCTGCCTACGTTTTCCGAGCAGGGCCTCTGCCTTGGGGCAGCCAGGCCTCCATGCTATCCTCTGGGCCAAGCCCTGTAAATTTATTGATGCTGTGGTGACTCTTTCCCCATCCACGTTGGCTCCCTAAACCACATCATCTTTGGGTGTACTCTTACACCAATACTCCCTAGGACAGCAGTTCCTCTCTTAATAGCCACAAGGGTAATCAAAGTTTTGTTGAAGATTTTGACTCCAGCACAGTGTAGCAGGAATGCAGAATGTTCACTGGCTGACTCTCAGTCATCTTTTAGTTGGAGCCAGAGCTTTGGGGCCTCATAGGGAAAAACCCCTTTCCTCTTGTGCCCCTGTCTGCATTTATGAATTGCACCTTCAATGAGTGCCTGCCACGTGCTAAGAGGTGTTGGGTTCAGACACTAGTAAACCAGTCCCCGCCTTCATAATTATGATAATCTCAGGTGGGGACAGGCCACAGGTCACTAGAGCATTCAGGATGAATGCAGCTGCCTCCTCCCCTAGGTAAGGTTTTAGGTTGGGACCTAGAAGTGGAACCAGATGTGAGTTTTGGGTATAAGGCCCTGGCAAACAGTGAACAGGAAGAAAGAAAAATTGGCTTGGTGCAGGGAAGGCCTTTAATTCACTCTTTCATTTATTCAGCTAAGTATTTACTGAGTCACTGAGTGTGCTAGGCTTTATTCTATGCCTCGGGAACTGGTAAACAACACCAAGAGGATCTCTGCCCTTGGGGAGCTGAAGTCTAGTAGAAACAACAGTTAACAAATCCAGAGAAAAATCTTTAAGTTCATGACCAATGTTCTGCCAGAAATAAATGGAATTCTCCAGTTGGGGATAAGGTTAGAGGCTGAGTGAAGATGCTGCTGTAGCTGGGATGGTCTAGGGAGGGCTTTCAAGCTCCAGCCTGCAGGAGGAGGAGGAAGAGGATCCAACTGGACCAAGGCTTGGGAGAGGAAGGGTCCAACCATGAGTTTAAGAACTGAGGAAGGGAGACCCTGATGTGTTCTAGAAACCATCTGAAAGGCCAACAGGGTCAGACAAGCAGTGAGGGGACTTGATAGAGGCTATGGACTTGAGCAGAGATCTGAAGAAGATTCTGTGGGATCTGAGGGCCAGGAAGCTACATTGGGAAGGGAGTGCTGTGGAATCTGTGGACATGTGGTAGCTGGCAAGTTCATCTGGCTGGATTAGGAAGTGTGCAGAGATGTCAGGCAGAACTCAAAGATGGAGGAACAATTTCCAGTGGGCTTTTGGGGTCTGGGTGAGTCGGGAAGTTGTCAGTGTTCTCTGTGATTGTCCAGGAAGGAATCTAAATCATGACTCTGCTCTCTATGTGCACAGCATGCTGGGTCCTGTCTGCCTCACCCTGGTAGAAAATTGAAATTCTGCTGCAGGGTGCTACTGTCTTCAGTTACAAACTGTGTATTGAGCTGGTTCTGCAGGCCAAGCCACCTTGGAGGCCTCTTATTTGATTTTCTTGGACTGAATCTGTGACGAATTACTAACCATAATGATTCATTATGCCATCTCATGCTGGCATGTGCTGCTTCTCCAAGAGCTAGCTGCAAAAAACTGATGAGTTCTCTGCTATTTTCTTTCTTCTCTTAGAATGGCTATCCAAGTGGACAAGTTCAACTTTGAGAGTGTCCCAGAATTCCCTGGAGAGAATGGACAATTTGCAAATCCAAAGCAGCTGGAAGAGGAGAGGCAGGAAGCTCGAGGATTGGAGATCAATAGCAAACTGGACATCCACTGGAGAATCATATCCTTTTCATGGTGCTCACATTGAACCCAGATGCATCTTTTTTGGGGCTTCTGACCACTGGGAAGTATCCTGGAGGGATTTGGCTACTGAATTTTAACCACAGGTAGCTCCAAAATGCCACAGTAAGGAGACACGGGCCAAAGGGTTGGTATTTTACGCTTCAGAGAGCCTACTTAATGAAGTATTGATTCTGTGTGGGGAAAGGTCTTCTTGGCGCCAGTAGTGTTCTTGACTTTGGATCACATATTTCTTGCCAGTACTGATACTCATGTTAGTGACAGGTACTAGCAGTGCTGGGGATGGGTAGGTTCACAGACTTACAGCTAAAACAGGGATGGAGTAGTTGGGGAGACTGAATTCTGGCACAGCTTAGTGAAGCATGAAGGTGCCATCTTGAAAAGACTGACGAGTTTGCATAAAGACTGTGCCAGGAAAGAGCGTTTTATGAAGTCATTGACCCTGCTTTGAACCTGACCCATGTCTGGCACAGAGCAGGTGCTCAGCCGAGTGAGTGCTGCACTGGAGAGCTGGGCCCCAGTTCACTAATTGGTTTGTTCAGTAGTTTTCACAAAGCACCCACAAAAGTAGACCATCATTTGTGAACCATTGAACAGGCTGACCTGCAAGACAAGGTGTCTGTGCACTGTCTAGTCAGCCAGGAAGTGTAAGGGGAGCAAGGACAGCATTGTGCCCAGTGCTGGAAGTTCAGAGGAAGCAACTGCTGGGTGGAAGCAACTGAGGAAAGCATTAAGAAGAGGTGACATTCGAGTGGGTGCTTACTGCTGTACAGAAGTTTATCAAAGAGACATGGTGGGAAATGCCTCAAAGGTATGAGGTATGAGAATATGGCTTGCTTAGAGAATGTCACTGGGAAGACAGAGCTCCGATATGTCTACCAGTCATCCTTGTCATGCATGAACTCTGGCTTGGGGATGGTCAGACTAAGGTTATGGGCTCAGAACATTCCCAAGGCCTCTCTGAATTCTGGAAATATCCATGGCAGGTTCTGGGACCCAAGGCAAATTCTGTCATTCAAACCAAGTGAATTTGGGTCTGGCAGATGGTCTACAAGGAGTTTGTGACAAAATGAGCCCTTTATATGGAGATAGAAGGTCCTGTGAACCGGATACTAAAAGAAGAGAGCATGGGGACTCTGAATGAGCAGGGTGCCAGCTGGAGTTTGTCTTTGAAGGGGTGGGGGTTGAACTCCTCCTTCTCTTGTGCTCCTGCTAGCTTGACACAGAGCCAGCGTGGGCTCCATTCTTGAGAAGAATGGCTAGCAAGGCAGCAAGGCAGGCATCCACTCTTCATCATGTGCCAGGCATTGACTCATCTGCCTCATTTCTCCCATGTCTCTTGGACTGGCACTGCACTCTAGTGGGAAGCCCTCTCACCTCTAGGCACCTGTCAAGGGCAGATCCAGGGACCCTTTGAGGTAAGTTTGCTGGCAGGGTACTCAGGCCAGGTCCCAACTGTCCAGAAAGAGGGTTAAGCAGACAACTCACACTGTTGGCCGGGCAGCTGAGGCTAACTCTCCTCCTGCCATCTCACTGTGATACTGGAACCTGGAGTGACCTTGTCTTTCAGAGAGCCTATGACCACCTGTTGTGGAAGCTGCCAATCCAGTTGCTTCAGCATCATGCGGCAGCTCTATGCAGCTTAGAGCAGGTGTAGGTAGGTCTGACTCAGCCTCAGCTCAGTCAGTGCAGCAGCACTTGATGGAGAAGAGGCTCTGTGGGGAGACATGCTCTCATATATGTTTGCACTCAGGGCTCAGATAGAAGCCAGAAGCCCAGGAATGGCTGGAGCCAGTCCTGTGTGCCCATGCTCCTTAGACATCAGCTGCTGCCTCCCTAGCCTCCTCTGTGCTGGGCACAGGGTCGTATCCAGGTAATGTCATAGCTGCCACTTCCTAGGTGCTCTCTGTGCTGCCATTTCTCCTCCAGTTAGCACTCAGGGCAGATTCATCATCCTGTCTTGCAGATGACAAGATCTGACTCCAGTTCACAATAGAGAGCAGCCTTCCTTGGGCCCATGGCTATTACCAAATGTGCACTGCCACCCCGGAGATTATATCGGCCACTAGGACTCTCATGTTCTTTGAACCCTAGTATCAAAAAATTACAAGAAACATCTTCACATTTTTCTTCCTTATGCCTCCACTCCTTTAAGAGACTGTTTCCCTTTTGTCTGTATTTGCTTAATAGTTCCCACAACAAATATTTATTCAATGCCTACCATGTGCTGTACACATCTGTCTTGTAAATATATTGATTGGAAGTCTATGAGAGATTGTCCCTATAGGCAAATTCAGTTAAAGAGAAGTAATGTTATGGACATCCTCTCTTTGTCCATGTCTCTGTCCCCCCCACCCCCTGCATCTGGTAATGACATCTGGCTTGGGATGAATAGCAGATTTTTGCTATTGTAAACCTGAATTTAAGCAGATGGAAAGACCAAAGACTGAATTTTCTAATAATTTCATTATGCATTTTAATAATATTTTCTAAATATTTAGACTCTATAAAAAATTTGAGCCTAATTTAACACCCATCCATAGTTCCAGAAGTTGCCCATATGTAGCACCTAAGGCTGAGTAGACATTTTTCAAAGAAAGTTGAGAATTTTGCATCAGCTACTTGTATACTTGTCTATGAGGGTCTTTCTCCTTAGGTCTGCTGTGCTCCTAAGCACACCCAAGCTGGTGCTGTCCATCACCTCTCCTACTCTTTCCTAGCCTCCCAGCTGCTCTGGGGAAGGGGTAGATGGGGTTTGTCATAGAATATTAGGAGGGGGAGATGGCAGTGGAGACACTAGGGATGGCGGTTCTAGGAGCTAGCCAGGTGCTCACTCAGGTCTCCTTGCTATGCTTGGAGTTCTGTACAGCTGCATTTTTCACAGTGCCTAGAGAGTTCATATGTTAGTTACTTTTCTTGTTGCTGAGACAAAATATATGACACCCAAAATTAAGGAAGTAAAGGTTTATTTAGCTCCCAATTTGTGGAGGTTTCAGTGTCACAGCTTGCTCCAAGGCAAGATGACATGGTGAGGGTCAACAGTTCAAGGCTGCAGAAGACAGCAGAAGCAGCAGGAGCAAAAGCGGGGTGAGGGGGGAAAGCAGGGCACTTTTTCTCCTTATATTGTAAGCAGGCTACCACTCCCCAGGATGGGTGTAGCACTCATACCATCTCCCCATTCCCTCCTCTTGCACCTGCTCAGGATGTTTACAAAGTGAAGACCCTGACTGAGTTGCTTAGTTAAACTTCCAAACTTCTCAAGTTGACACAACATATCAGCCATTACAGGTCATGAGGTCCTCACCTCTCCAGGGACAGGGTGGTTTTACATGGAGAGGGTGACCCAAGGCATCCGGCTATCTTAGGGGTGGTTGGCAATAGGGACCTGGGTGGTGTTTACAGCTGGAATACACTGGTCTAGGGTAGAGCTACACTCTGTGGCCTTGGACCTGATTCAATGAGATGATATGTCAGTGTTTTCTTTAGGAAACTTCTCTTTCTCTTCATAAACACTGTTGATAATAAGTTTTTAATAGCATGACCACTTGGAAGAATTTCTTCTTATGTGCCTCCTACATTTAGCTACTTAATGTGTTGGCCTCATTGCATCACACAAAACCTGGGGTCTTGTGTCCTTTGAGAGACTGGAGCTCAAATGCTTGGAACCCAAACGGACGGTCAGACATGCCTATCCATTGCTTGATTCCCAACCCGTGCCACCTCAGTCACAGCTTTTTTCTCTTTGCTGCTCTTTTCTCATCCTAAATTGGTCCAGTGATGGCCCCTATGCCACAGGGTGCATTCCCCTTTATTACTTGTGTATTCACCAGTAATTGTCCTGTTCATTTCTGAAAGGGTATTTTCACCTGATACTTTCTTCATAAGAACTGGCATAACTGTAATATCTGTACAAATTCACTTGGGGGACTATGGGATCCCTGCCTGCCATGGGCAGCATCTGGTCTCAGGGAGCCTAGCTTAACTGATACTCATTGATGTTTTTTGAATAAGAAATACTCTTACTTTCATCTTCTTAGTATCCTGTCCCTTAGCCTTCTTATTATCTTCTAGCTACCAGCTTTGCACAATTTTTACTGAACTTGGAAAACTCTAACATAACCAACTGTATGAACTCTGTTAATAGCAGATAATTCAGCATCATCAAAAATTCATCTGCATTTGACTCTGGGGCAGGACTAAAACTGCCACACTCTTAGGAGCCACAGCCTTGCCACTTTAGCAGATATAGAGGCTGTGTGACCTGAAGGATCTGTGTCCATGACTGTTCAGCCAAGGTGGTTGACTGGTTGCTGTGCAGGATTAATGTTAGAAAAAATTCTAAGTTCCACCTTCCCTTTTGATCACGTGTCAAGTACCAAGCAGTATACCCTACTAGCATCTGATTTACATCCCCCCCACCTACGAATTGAGTGGTTTCTACCCTTTTGAAAGAATAAGGAAAATTTGGAAATTCAGTGACTCTAGAGTCTGTACATCTAGCAAACTTGGAGCCAAATTTGTGTTATTATCTTGCTGACTACCTCACTGAAGTCAAATCTATAAGGTGTAGACATAGCTTCTGACCCTGGAGGGGCTCAGCAGGCATGAGCCCCCCTCCCCTTTCCTGTTGAAGAGCTCATGCCATGCTGCTCTGTGACCTGGTCTCAGGAGGGCTCCTCCACAATGGACCTTGCTTATCTTTTTCTTAGTAGCCATCCAGTACCCTGCCTCCCTCTCATCTGGCCCTGGCTCCTCCAGTAGTTCTCAGCCCTTCCTTCTCATTCATTATGGTCTTCAAGAAGTACAGAGATTATTTTTTTCCTGAATAGTCTCCCCTCAGCAGATAGTGTTATCTTATGATCAAGTGGAACCCTATTCACTCAATATCTATTTCTTGGAGATCTACTCTGCGCCAGAGATTGTGCTGAGCCCTGCTCCACTAGAGCATCCCCAGTGCTAACTATGACCCCTGACACATAGAAATTAGAACCATTTGTTGAATGAGAAGCTTTCATTTCCACAGTATGGCCAACAGAAAAATTACCAGCTTAGTTGCCCTATGCTGAGTGTTGTGATGGATACATGAAAGGACTTTGCAGCCAACAAGATTAGTCTGGATTGAGACCTGGCTCCTTTTCCAGAGCCAGCCTGCACAGACCATCTGTGATTGAAACAGGTGAGGGATAAGCACTGAACAGGCTTGCTGTTATCTCCTCTTTTGCCTTGTTTTTGTTCCAAATTTCCCTTCAAAGAGCCTTTCAAGGATTGGTGAGAGACTTGGAGTCCAGTCTGTGTAGGTTCAACAAGAAGAACTAGAGGCACAGTTTGGTTGATCTCTGCAAAGGCTGATGGCCTGGACTACCCAGGCAGTCTGCCCAGCACTCTGACAAGTATCAATTTCCCCCAATCAGTCTGGAGAAAGATACTTAACTCATTTGGCCACTTTATGAGTTAAGCAGAGCCTTGAGCATCCATTGGCATGCAAGGCCCTCAGATGCCCAGGAATCTATGACCCAGCCTAGGGATAGATTGTCTGTGTAGGGTGCAGAGGCCAAGTGAATACCCATGATGTGCAAGGTGGAAGGATGTATAGTGCACTGTTGTCTTGGGTAAGGCATCTTGCTTTCTAGAGAAGTTTCTTTCCAGGACAGCTTAGGTCATAGGCTGAACAGTGTGGAGGGGTCTGTGCTTGGCCTCACCCAAACTGGCCACCCTGTACAAACCCAAAAGGTGCACCAGTGTCTCAAGCATTTGCCTGTGGTGGTTTTGTGTTGGGTTTCACAGCCCTCCAAAATTTTAGGCATGATACCTTGACTTAGCTGATTATAGCCAGGACAGCCCCTCTGGATACAGCCACAATTGGACTTTGTTCTCAATTTCCTACCAGTAAAATGTTGCCTTCCCCTCCCCACTCCTTCTTCTAAAACTGAGGTGGGGATGAAATTCCCAGGCTGATGTCTTAGCACTTCCTCCTTCAGCCTAATTGGCTTCTCAAATCTTCTTCAAGACACTTCTTAATAGACTTCTGTCTTCTCATCTTTTGAAAAAAATTAAATCTGTTTAAGACTTTTAAAACACAGTATGTTTTTCTAATAGTTATGCTTAGAGAAATATTTTTATCTAAATAAATTTTAATATAAACAGCTCCTGTCATCAGTACAGCTGATTTCTTGATCATCTTAAATAAAATGCAGGGCTACATTTTGTATTTGCCTTCAGGGAATCTGGCTTTTAGAGCTGTTTGTAATAAGTTGGTTCAAAGGCCTTTAATCTCTCATGGCAGGAAAGCTTTGCAGCCAGAGAAAAATGTTGTGCCTGGCTGGCAATGCTGTCAAATCTCCCAGGCTGCTGGGGCTTCAGTAGACAAGGGAATAACGTAGGATGGACACAGATTTGATTGCTGTCACCCTGAAGATCCAAATGTGGTGGCCATGCATATTTTAGGATCACTGTGAAAGGAATCAAGGTTGATACAAAAGAAATGCAAATTTCAGGTTTTACTGGCTCAGGAGGGTAGGAAAAAGTATTTTGCATATAGCATTGGTTCAGATCGGTGTGTGTGAATTGATGTGAATTGTGTTTGTGTATGCTGGGCATATACACACTCCATGTATTTTTGGTGTGGCTATTATCATAAGCATGTATATCTTATGTAATGTAATCGTACAATTATAGAGTGAGTAGCGGCTACCACCTGTATGGCACTAGATACCAGGTAACAATCTGAACAATTCACCTAGATTTATTCACTTAATTTTTACAATGACTTTCAGAAGTATTTTTGTATTCTTGTTTCGTGGACAAGAAAACTGAGTTACAAGGAGTTGTTTCACTTCACTTGTTCCAGGTCACCCAGCTAGTAAGTGACAGAGCTGGGACTAACACAGTTCTCTGCACTCACAGCTATACCCTTAGCTCCACTGAGTAGTGTCCAGGCCTTTCCTTCGATGGTGACCTTCCATCACTTCCACTTTTTAAAGGAAGCCTGTGAAGATAGCTGCAGTCCTTAGCTCTCTTTGTTTCACCTGATTTTCATCATGGACTCTAGAATGTTTTCAAATGAGCAAAGCTTGCAGCAGTGAACCAACTATAAATCTCTCCTGTGGGCTATGCAGTCTGCTGCATGAGATTTCTGTCAAGTTTGGCCTCAGACATGGGGTGCTCAGCTGAGATGCCAGTGCACTTCTTGAGATGAGAACAACACCATCAGCATTCTGAAAGTTCATGGTACAGGTTAGAAAACAAAGTCATGGGAAAGAAGCCCATTAATTATTTAAAGCAGTCTTTCTATTAGTGTAATTTCTATTTATGACAATTTGCTAATTTATTGGAGCTCAAGTAGGGCTTGACTAAGTCCCTGCACCTGTAGTTCTTCACTGCAGAACTGGCATGTGAGACACAACCCACCTTCAGAGGAGAGGTTTCCTGAATGAAAACATGGCCTGCCAGGGAGCACCCACTCTGCAACACTTCACCTTGAACCAGCTAGAAAGCCTCTACTACCACTTCTCTCATGATGGATTTCTGACTTTTCCTCAGTAGACCCTGTATGATACCCAGACATTCTGAGCATGGTGCTTATTTCTTCTTGGATAGGGGGAAGCTACCACACCTGGACTCCACAGGTGCAGAACTTTCTTGCAGAAGAGAATCTCTCAAATTCCCACTGGGCTTTACATGCCCCATTGGCAGAGTTGGTTGCACAATTGTTTCTTCTTGAATATTGAACTAGGTCATGGTAAACTTCAGCCACATAAATATAGACAGGATTTAAATAGCTGCTTAGTGGTTTCAAATGGTTATTTGCTTGTGGTACATTACCAAATATTTTACTGCTAATAGCCTAGCAGACAAGAGAGGGAAGGTATTTTAGTCACCTTCAGAATTTTCTCTGTATTCGGCTGTGTTTTTCAGATTTGGAAGTGAATGTTCATGGTTCCCAAGATTAACTGAAGTGGCATATGTGAAAATGTCTGTAAAGTCTCTGCATAAATATTGATCAATTAATTAAATATAATAAGTAATGATGAATCATAATGAGTAGCCTGGACTTCTTAAAAGTAGGACAGTCTCAGTCTCACTTGGCCTTTTCATCCCTACTGTATGGCCAGTGCTCATTAATACTCTGGTGTGAATCAGGCATACAGAGTTGGGTGTGCATGCATATTCAGTGCCATGTAGCAAGTGCAAGATGGATGCCCTAAAGAGCATGGTGGTGGCAGCCAGTGAGAAAGGAAAAGTTGGCTTCTGGGGTAGGAATTGATCCAAGAGGACACCTCAGATAAGGTGGGTTTTGGGGTCTAGAAAATGATGGATAGTCACCAGAAAGATAAAGCAAGAGTTCTGCAGATAGAGGGAAAGAAGGAGCAAGATTACCAAGGCAGCAATCTTGGCATGGTCTTTGGGGCGAGACTAGGAGTTCTGCATGGCTTGTATATGCAGGCACACATACACAGGAAGGTATGATGACTGTGCAAGGAGAGGTCAATTTGAAAAAAAATCATGAGAAAGCTTACATACTGTGCTAGATGCTATGGAGTTGAGGTTTTTGTCCTCAGAGTAACTGGTAGTCACTGAAGGATTTTTGAGCAGTGGAGCAATGTGATAAGCTATGTTGCAGGAGACAGCTCTGGTCTATAAGGAAATACAGCTCTCCTCTCTTCTGCTCCTACTTTGGCATGATATGTCTAGGCCGTATGTGGTTCTGACTGTGGGATTGTACTGCCTGCCTTTGCACACCAGGCACAGAGTCTCCAAATGTACAGGGCAGCATGGAATGTCTCTGCTTTCTTTTGCAGCTTCCTGAACCTCAGCTCTTGGGGTGGTCATTGAAAGGTATAGGGTTGTATTAGAGGTGTGCTGCTGGGGACAGGATTCCCATTGGGTTTTAGGTTACCTGACTCATTAAACTCACTCTTGCTTTAAAAGGTTGGAGGGAAAATTAGGTCATCAGCACCCTTTCAAGCAACATAGTATATGAAAAAGGAATACAGAACCAAGACTCTCCAAGCATGGAAATTATCTAAGATAATTCAGTGTTTATACACTTTTGTTTGGTCTTGTCTTAAATGTGTATCTCCCTCTCTTCTAACCAGATGTTAAGGTTAAGCAAGAGACTGACATGTGATACACCATCAGGAAGAGCAGGATGTATGTCACATCTATTACCTATTTATTGGGACAAATGCAACTTCTGTAAGCTTTCATTTCTCACTTTGCTATTGAAGAGCTATGTCCTCTGCTTCTTGTGTGGGGGACATGTAGCGTATCTAGGACCATTAAGGACAGCTCATGCATACAGCTCACTGATCTAAGGAAGTGTCACTTCCCTCAGTGCCAATCAGAGTAAGCTCCCAGTAAATGTTCAAGTGCTCAGACTTATGTGGGTAATGATATGATGATAAATGGTGGCCCTATGTAGTTGGCAACTGAAGGCTACCTGTACAATTCTTTCTGCATCATTCCTGGAAAAGATCATTCATTCGGTTGACTTTTGGTAGTTACTACCATGAGTGAAATTTGTGCTTCCATGACAGGGTGCAGGAAACTGCGTCCATAGCCAAGAAAATGAGCTGAGCTAAAGTGAGCTGGCACTTGAGATTTCTTCAGTCAAGCACCAGGTATCATCAGTCTTTAGACAGTGGATGTGATTAGGAGGCTTTTTCCAAGCCACTGGGCCAGAGCCGGCAGTAATTTCACAGTCTTCCTGTTGCCCGTGTCATTGAACTCTCATGGGCAGAACCTCAGAGGCAAGAACCTGTGAATAATGTAGAAATGGGATCACTGAACTCCTGCAGACTAGAAAGGACCTTGCAGGTAGACAGCCATTCAGCACCATGGAGAGTTCTTAGCCATGGCGGCAGCCATTCAGGACCGTGGAGAGTTCTTAGTTAGCAGCCTATGGCCTTGGCATGACCCAGCCCTGTGGGCAAAGGGTCTTTAATGTCAAGTGGGGTCATGACTCCTGAATTCCGGGTTTATGGTGAGGAATTAATAAGATAAATTGAATAGGGTCTGAGTGGGGTCCAGAGCAAGGATCATGGTCACACTGCATGGGGTCAAGCCTGAATCTTTCCCTTCGTAGCACTGGCAGCTTTCCTCTTCCTTCTTGAGATTGTTTTTAAGAAAATCTTTGATTGGAAATAACAGTACCTATTTCATACCAAGCATGTTTTGAAGTCTAAAATTGAAAATAATGAATATCCAATAGAGAAAAAACAGGTTAGATATTCACAACTAAAAATGGTCCCTACAGTAGCAACAGTGCTAGTAATTACTGTGGTCATCATCATTATTTATTCATACCTTGCCCCAAATGCCAGGATCTGTGTATTTAGGCAGGAGCTGCACCATTGTTGCTGCAGCATTTTATCCTGGGCTGTAATGGCACCTGACTGGTCAGCCAGATGTGAGACTATTTTCATGGCTTATAGGACTGCAAGGGAGGAGGCCATGCATCAGGTGATTAGTTTTATTAGCTCAGAAGTATCATTTTATAGCTCACCTCTGAAAGCAAATTAATATAGAAATATGTTTTTGGAATATTTTTCAAAACCCTGAATCATTTGGCAACTTTGCAATTACCCATACAGCACCTTGATCCTCAGCTTATCATCTCTGAGCTCTTTATCCCAGCTGGCCAGTGGGCTCTGCTTTGTGCCTTGGCACCACCACCATCTGCCTTGCGAGCTGGTGCAAGTTTTAACAAGAGTCCTGTGCTACATGCTCAGTTCTTAATTTCATACAAGTAAAAGTATACCCTTCAGACTGAGAGAAGCACAGAAGAAAAGACACATTTAAACATGCACATTAAACCCAAATGTAAGGATGATTTGCACCCTCAGGTCCTCTCCCTTTGGCCTGGCATGAGCCCCACTTCCCTCCAGCTCAGCTGCAGCCACATGGTGTTTCACGTTCTGAATGTTGTCAAGGATCCTTTGGTGTTGACTTTTCCTAAAATAACTACTGTTGTTTTAAATAGGTGCACATAATTCATATATTTTAAAGAAATAGATATATCCATTTTCCCTGCCTCTGCCTTACCTCCTGGAGTGCCTACTTTTATTCATTTCTTATATAATCTTTCAGAATTGCTTTCTGAAATTGCATCAGTAAAGTCTTATGTTTTACCCTAATTTTTTTTTACACCAAAGGCATATGCTGGTTTGCATCTTGCTTTTTCACTGTGTATCTTAGAAAACTTCACTTTCTAGAGATCTTTCTCTCGCTTCCAGCTGTGAAATAGGACAGCAACATGTGAACATACCTGTGTTTCCATAGCTGTGCCTACAGGGATGCTTTGCAACCTTGGTTTCTGGCAGTTTGCAGACCTGTGTTCTGGAGGGAGTTGTTTGTTTGTTTTTTCTGCAGGTGTTGTGGTGTAGGGGCAGCTTAGACACTGGAGCTAAAGGGGACTCACTTTAACTCTCCCTCACTGCCCCTACCCCATCCTCTAACTGCTGTCTTCCCAGAACATGAGCCACAACATTCTGCCTTCAAGGCACCCCAGTTCCCTGCCTATCTTGCTCTGGGTGCATTGAATATGTTGGATGAAATTCATTTGCCAGAGAAAGAAGGAAGTGGAATTTTCCTTCACTTTTCAATCATTAGATAACATCAGAAACCAAATTTTTTCTATTTGGTTGCAACTGGTTGCAACTTCTGTTCAGTGGCTTTAGTTTACATGGGAATAAGAAAAGGCCGAGAGAGAACCAGTGACTATTTAAGATCAGAGCCTGGGAGACTTCTGCTGTCTGTACTTGGAAACCCAGTTTCTCCATCCACTGATACCTACTGCAAGACTTGAACTTACTCAATTGTGAACTTGCTTAAGTGAGCCCATTTGTAATAAAAGATGTAATTACATCGAGATGAATAGCACAACAAACATGGAACCAGCGTGAGGCCAGCAGCACACATTAAGAATCACTCGGGTCGTACTGAATAGTCAGCCACAGTTGGCATGTTTTACTTGGGAATAATAACCTCCCATTTTCTTTATTTCCCCCAGCAATATTAGTTGTTGGATTACAATTATCCCAGTGGATTTCCCTTTCTCACATAGCAATCACTTCCTTTAACTAGATGTGAGGGAAATGAGGGTTTGATGTGCATCTGTGCCTTGATTTCTGCAACTTCACAGCATGGCTCATTGGTTGGCTACACCACTTGAGCAGAGGGGAGACATATCTTCCATAAGAGGTTCTCATGTGGAGGTCTGATCCAGAATCTTACAGAACTTCTCCTCCCATCCTGGGGGCTCAGCAGAAGCAAATTTTCCTTGACTGAGGCTCACCCATCTCTGAAGCGCAGTGGTGAGGCGAGTGTGGAGGGACTCCTGAACCAGCTTGTCCTGGAGCACCTGCAGCTGGCACCTCTGCAATGGGGTGAGTACTGTTCCATATATGAAAGCTCTTGGGAGTGTGGGGGTGCCTCAGAGGTGGAAGCATGCTGAAGGTCATTGTGGAAAGGTATGGGAGGCAAAGGCACTCACCCTGCTGCTCCAGTGCCCTGGAACACAGGAGTCCCACCAGCCCCATCTTTGAAGAGGCTCAATGCCTTCCAGACAAACATACAGCAGTGCCTTGAACTCACCTTGACTTCCCACCACAAGAGATGTGGCATTTTCCCAAGTGGCTGTCATATGTGGATAGGTATATTATGTAAACATTTCTCAAACTTAGAGTGATGCGGCATGGTGGAGGAGAGTAAGCATGTGGTTTGCTTTGACGCCATTTACTTAGACTAAGCTTTGATAGCTTCCCACACTGGCATGTGGAAAAGTGTGTTTCATAAACACCTTCACTTAGTCTGGTGTTTGGCCCATATGAGGTCACTACCACTTAACACTCTGTGGAGTTATGTGGACAAGTTGGTTGCTTTTGTTGTCCCCAGGAGTTTTTACCTTGGAGTTTTGCCTTCTTAATTAGCACTCAAATGTATCTTGCTCAGAATGAATTTAGTATTTCTGCTGAGGTGTGAGCCACTGCTGTTCTCTGAAAGTTATTTCATCAGATTGTCTGTTTTGTATCTACTGCTGACAATCAGTTGGTAATAGATGTGTCTTCCTTTCCCTTCTTCTTTATCCCTGAAATCTCTGTATCTACACTTTGACCCAGAATCAGCTAATTAATAATCTGGAACTGCCCCTCTGCCACTAGAGACACATGGACATTGGCAGTGGTATTATAGAGAAAAACACACCCTTCTTCTTGCATGCCACCCCCCTTCATCCAAGGATGGGGTCTGCAGGGGTGCCTCCTCTCTGCTGGCTCCCAGTCCTGCACAGAGACAGCTTTTCAGCAGTGGGTGGAGTTGTCATATAGTAAGAATGGGTGTGCATTTCACCCTGAGGAGCTCCTTCCCTGTAATTGCCTTCCTCATTGATGACCCACCAAGTGAAGGAAGGGCTTGGCCTTTCTGCAGGGGGCTTTACCATGTGGTCCTCTGTAGGATCCCCTTCTCCAGAGACTAGATTAACATGTTCTCTCCCTAATTATCTGCACAACATCAGTTACATCCACAGACTCTGCCCACTGAGAAGGATCAGATTCATGGGCCTTCCCCATTTGAGAACTGGGATGGACCCCAAAGAAGCAGCCCTGTGTAACCTCAGGAGACCCAGCAGCTTTCCATCCTGGGCCTCCTGCTAGGCCTATCACCATGGCCTAAGATGGTCTTCACAGCAGTGCATTCTGTCCCCCTGTTTAGAGTGCCGTAATGTGTTTATACCACATTGGGCTATTTTCAATGCACATCTTTTGTTTTGTTTTTTTTTAAGATAATAAAATCCAACAGAACAAAGCCAATCAAAACAAAGCAATGAAATTGGTACAGAACTTTGAAGCAGGATACTAGGAAAACAACAATGGCTACCATAGTATATCTTGTTATCTTCACAATAGTTGTCTAGTCCATGAGATATAGCAAAATCAAACCAAAACAAAACAGAATAAAACCAATCAAAACAGAACATTGAATAAAGCAAAACAGTCAATCAGAACAAAACAAAAAGTGAGAATAATACTGGATTTCAAAGGCAAGATAGAAGGAAATCCCCCATATTTGCTATATTGCATGCTGTCATCCTCCCAATAGATGCTCAGACTGCTGGCCCCAGCCTGCAAAATCAACCAAACAGTACAAGCATTCAGTTGTTTTTTGTACCTCAGTTGCTATCAACTCTACCTATCCTCTGAACAAGCCAATTGCTTACAGAGCGGTGGGGGGGTTGGATTTGGTGATTCTCAGCCTGTGCTCTGATAGGCACAGGAGGCACTATCTGACTTTTATCTTCTTGGACACTGCATGGTTTGTATGGCTTACCAGAAAGCCTGGCTAGTTGGCTTCTTAGTGGACTCCTCCAAGTCCTGCTCCAGTGTGTATCTTTATACAGAATTTTTGTTTGATTTTATGACTGAAACAGTCTTCTAGTTATGGAGTTCCCAGGTCGAAAGATATGAACATTTTTAAAGGACCTTGTGGTGTTTCTTTGTCAGATGACTATGTGACTAATGAGTGTGATGTGGACATTGCAGAACTTGGATTTCAGAGGTGACTCACCCTGTTGTAAGTGCAGACTACTTAGTGTTGCAATGTTACCCATGAGAGACTAGGTGGAGTGGTAGAGAGAGAGGGCCTGGCTGGGTTCATGACCTGGCGATCTTCTGAATCATATAGCTGCATTGACTATCAGAAGTCATCATGTCTTCAGGCCTACCCACAA
>RJWT010014129.1:0-21272 GCA_004365215.1 Cuniculus paca
GCTTGCCAGGCAGGCGCTTAGACCGCTGAGCTAGATCCCCAGCCCTGAGAAGGCTTAATCTGAGTTATCTGGCCATTGGCCACAACTCCTTCACTGAACTGTCAGCCAATCAGAAAACTAAACCCAGAAATCAAGCTTTCTTTATGAATAATAATTCAATTAAAGTCTTAAACCAAGCTTTCTGGCTACTTAAAGGTCAAAGCCTCTTATTTCACAGAGGGTTTCCTGAAATAATCTAAGGCCACAAATATAACTGGAATAAATATTGGGTAGAGTTGATCTCTAAAACACATACACTTTTAGAAAAATAAGAGAGAATTAAGGATTAATTTTTTCAAAATAAAAAGAAAGGTCAAAGCAATATTACAAAATGCATACAAACCATAGCATAAATTTGCAACTGAAGGTACCCTATGACCTTAAGAGTGGGTTAGATTTAGATTTTCTTTTACAAAACCTTGCTGTTTTCTCCAGTTATACTGACTAATAAGACTGAACTGTAATTAAACTGTAACTGAACATAGGTATTTTGAGATATAAAGTGTGCTCAATCTGATTCATGACAAGAAAGAACAAGTAGTGCTAAATTTAAGTTTCAAGAAAACTAATTGCCCTTGTAGAAATATCAGTGAATTTTTTTAATTGTCTTCTCCAGAGGGACAGAATTTTTATCATTCAAATACCCCAAGAGATCTTCACTTCCTCGAATTCCATCTAAGCCCCAGCGGACTCACTCGAGGTCCCTGTGGCCCCAGCTGTAAACTCCCTCATGGGGGAAGCACAGCGAGACCTGGGGAGCAGTCAGCCTGCAGCAGCTGCACTAAGAGAACCCAGACACCACTGTGGTGTTAGGAAAGCAGAGTCCCATTCCCGGCGTCCACTGTGTCCCCAACGGCGAGCGCAGGAGGCAGCAGCAGAAGGTGAGGGACAGAGCTCAGGGAGCTTCCCCAGCCCAGGAGGACTCAGCTCCCTCTGTGATGGGATGGAGATGCGGTGAGAGGGGAGGGTGGCCGGGAAGGAGCGTGAGGGAACAAGTGAGGGAACGTAGGGATCCACCGACTCACCCAGGGTTCTACCAGTGGTGCGAGGCTCTCGGGGAAGCTTTGTGTGTGTGGCTGTGGCCACTGGGGACGCGTTCAATGCCTGTCCCTGAGCTGGCCGCTGACAGATATTCACTCGCTGACCCTCACATCACCTCACAGTAGGCTCTGATTTCTCCTCTTCATTTTTATTTGATGCCTTCCTTTGAAACATTCAGCTATTCACAAGAGGTTCTAAGCATGGAGCAGAGAAAACTCCCATGAACGCTTCACACCACTGTCCCTAACTGGGGACGTGTGACAGTAAAACTCTAGTGACAAAACAGCATTTTCAGGCTGCTAGCATAAGTGAGTGGCACTGCGCCATTTTCTCACATCAGCTCCTGGAACCAGCGCAATAATCAGGATGCGGAATGCAGCTCACAGGGCACAGATCCATGCAGACGTCTCTCACGCTACCCCTGATGACCCAGCGGGCCCGCCACTGACCACGCCGTGCCCTAGGATCGCTAACATTTTCTCCAGCTCCACAGTATCCTCATTTGGGTAATGTTGTGAGAGTGAACTTTGGAAATTTCTTTTCCTTTACCTCAGTGCTACTGAAATTCGTCTACACTCTTGTATTTACCAATTAATCTGCTCTTCATTTCTAGGTATACTTTAAATATGCTGTTAAAGTACATGAATATATATATATACATATATGTGTGTGTGTGTGTGTGTATATATATATATATTTGTCATTTTGAGACAGGCTCTCACTATACAGTTAGTGCATCCATGCCTTGAGCTCACTTTGTAACTCGGACGGCTCTCCAATTTGCAACAATCCTCCTGCTTCAGCCTTCCAAGTGCTGGGGTTACAGGTATGCACCACCGCTCCTGGATAACATAGTATATTGAAATAAATATAGTTATCTAAATATTCTATTTTGCAGTATACTTGTACTCTAATTTGTTTCAGAAATACTCTTTTATAGAACCTTTTAGTCATTTATAGTTTGAAGCTATTATAAGTGTTATAAAAGTTGGTTACACTTTTTAGAGTAGGCTTCAGTTTTGTGGAAACAGAATCATCTAAGAGAGCAAGAACTGGGCTGTTGCTAGTCTATGTGTAGGTTTTTCAGAAGCGGCCATGTGAAACAAAGACCCGTGTACTCCATCTGCCCACGATGAGTGTTTGGGCTCCGTGAGATGGGCTGAGAGAGGGACTTGTCTCACCCGTGGGGAGTGTGCCCTTGATGTCATGAGATCCTGTTGGCGTTTAGAAGGGCAAAGTGAGGCTGATAAGGAAACTGCATTTCACCCTCAAGACAGTGGTTGAAATGAGCCCCAAGTGACTGTAGCTTCCTTTCAGAAGTGGTTCTCCCCACTGATGGAGCTTGCATAAAGTCCACTATTTCACCACTTTGCCAACGAGTTTACCTGAGAAAGCAGCTCATGTCAACTTTTGCCTCTCTGCCCTCACTAAAGGTTGCATGAAAGACGATCACATCTCAACCTCTTATTGGAGTTATCTGCCTGTGGCCATTTGTTTCTCAAGGAATTTAAGGAACCAGAGAAGCAGAAACGTTGGCCACATTGCCATCACGCAGGGCATGTTCTGCTGGGTGCTGTCTCTGTGAAGGTGAAGCCCGGCTTCTTCACTGATCACACAGTAAATGAGCAGCACGGTGATGTGCTGGGGCCGTGGTTGAGTCATTCATGCACCGCTTTTTAGTTATATAACATTGAACATGTATAAAATCATGTGAAGACTAACTCAGCCTCACGTCTAACAATTATGTAAGCCTAATGAACGTAAAAGCTGATTTTTATTTCTCCTAGTGTCTTTGAATAATTCTATTCTCATTAGACTCAATGAATATATATATTATGAATATAATATATGGTATATATATAAAGAGGTGTATACATCTCCTACATAAATATATATATATATATATATATAGAGAGAGAGAGAGAGAGAGAGAGAGAGAGATGCATGCATGAGAGGGACAGAGACATATATTTTGTTTGAGGGGTGCTTTATGGGCTTCCAAGACGATCCTTCTACCTGCCTGTCCACCTTCAGCCAGTGGCCCCCTTTTTCTTTGTCCTTCTTCAGGTAGCGGCCAGGCACTGTCCTGTGTTCACACAGATAAGCTGAGGAGGCACTGCTGTCCTAGAGCAGATGTTGGCCTGGGAGTGGGAGTGGGAGTGGGAATGAGAGCCAGAGCCTGTAGCTGCTTCTTACCAGGCTCAGCCATGCACCGCCCCCCACTCTTCCCTACGAGCCTCGCACACTGTGCCTGCTACGCTCAGCCTTCGCAGGAGCCTGTAGTGCACAACTAAGTTCTGCCTGTGCTGCCTCAGGATTCATATTGCTTGATTTGATCAATGATCAATCACTCACCAATAATCTTCCAGGTGAAAACTCGTACTGTGGATATATCCTCCTCCACTTATGCCTTTGTGTTTGGGGGCAGCAGGTGGTTGGAATTGAACACAGGGTCTTCACACTGAATTTAAAGTCTTTGCCTTTTTAAATATTGTTTGTTTATCTTCCTTTTTGGTTTTCTGAGATAGGTTTGTTGGGTCACTAAGAAGTCAAAACAGGACTCAAAATTCCAATCTTGCAGCCCACAGTGTTAGGATTGCAGGCGTGTGCCACAACACCCAGCAATACACTTTAAAAAACTCTTAACCATGTCAATGATGAAAATAGTAGTGAATCTCACACACACGGAACCGGGGGAATTCTTGGTCACGCGAAATCCCGTGCAGGAATGGCGGGATGGTGGGGGTGTCGCTGTGGATGAAATGTGCTGTCCAGTGTGGATGATTGGGGGACTTAACCCTCAGGTGACACTTAGGGGAGGAAATGGCGTCTGATAACGGCAAAGCCATTAGGAATAACTTACTGCTCCTGTGAGACAGCATTAGGATGCCAGGTGGGGATTTGTCCTGAGAGCAAGCGTGGCCTCTTCTTGCCCTCGTAACTCCCCCAATGGGACAGAGCCATGAGGAAGCTCTCGCCGAGGCATTGTAGATCATTTGGCTTCCAGAACTATGAGGCAAATACACTTGCTTTTTATCTATATGAATTACCACACTTGGTGCTCTGCTGCAGTAACACAAAAGAGACAAAGGCTGGGAATCTCATAAACACAATTATTGAGAACTTCTCAAATGTGGCTTGCAAGCAGTAAACCAAATTCTACTATAGCCGATGTCCACCATCCAGTTTCCAAAAGGAGGAGTACGGATATGGAAGGTAGTTCAAGCATAAAGTCTCAAAACCAGAGAGCTCGAGTGCATATAGTATATGAACGATCTAACGAATTTGCAGCTGCATATATAACCACTAAAGTACTGAAGCACAGAGACAAAGTCTTTTTTGACTCATAATGAGCTATTATTATATAGGAGTCGAAGTTACATTGTGTACAAACCAAATGCTTTCATCACTAGCTATACCACCCCTAAAAGAAAACTAAATTCCATGTAATACATGAATATTTATGTATTACATAGAGAAAAATGACAGAATTGATTGAGGGGTAATCAAACAATTTCATGAAAGGAAATGTGCAGATTGGAAGAATATTATTACAAACACAACTAATGCCATCTAACACAGATGAACCATGAGCATGTACCACAAAATTCCCCCACATCAACTATTTCTATGTGAAAAACCTTGAAACAACTTTGCAAACTAAATTTATAAGTGGTTAAGAAAAGCACTAGGCTCACCAAAAGTTATTTCAATAATTCTTCATAAAAATATAAACACCTGATCAATATAATGGAAGATCCCATTAATCTTTATTCTTGCTATCACACATGAAAAGTCAATACGCTTCTTTAGAAAATGAATGGATTCCACAAGAACTCAGGTTCTGTGGTGGTTCCTCTTCAAAGAAGAAGAAAAAACAAATGAAAAATGTAAGTCGTGTATGGTGATTATCAGGAAAACCAATCAAAAACAATGATGAAAATTGCTAAAATTTGCATAGCTCAAGAAATTCTGAATGTTTCATTTTTTTTTCTCGGTCCTTCTATTCATCGTGTCTAGATTTCAGTAGTCATGACCCAAGGAAATAGCACTAAGTTGACAGAATTCTATCTGCTGGGATTTGGTGGACAAGAGCACTTGCAGTCTGTCCTCTTCATTGTATTTCTTGTGGTCTATGTGACGTCCATGGTGGGTAATACTGGGATGATCCTGATCATCCACACAGACTCCAGGCTTCAGACACCCATGTACTTCTTCTTAAAACATCTGGCTTTTGTTGACATCTGCTACACATCTGCTATCACTCCCAAGATGCTCCAGAACTTCATGGTGGACAACAAATCCATATCATTCGCAGGATGTGTAATCCAGTTATTGGTGTATGCGATATTTGTGACCAGCGACTGCTACCTCCTGGCAGCGATGGCAGTGGACCGTTACGTGGCCATCTGCAAGCCACTTCGCTATCCCATAATCATGTCCCGAGCGGTGTGCACCCAACTGGTAGCCGGTTCATATCTCATAGGTTCCATAAATTCCTCTATACACACGGGTTTTACATTTTCCTTGTCTTTCTGTACATCTAACATCATTAACCACTTTTTCTGTGATGTTCCCCCAATTCTCGCCCTTTCTTGTTCCAGCATTGACATCAATATTATGGTACTTGTTGTCTTTGTGGGGTTCAACTTGACATTCACGGTGTCGGTCGTGATCTTCTCCTACACCTGCATCCTGGCCACCATCCTAAAGATGTCTTCTGCTGAGGGGAGGAAGAAGACCTTCTCCACCTGCGCCTCCCACCTTACAACTGTCACCATCTTCTATGGGACCCTCTTCTACATGTACTTGCAGCCTCCTTCTGAGCACACCCAGGAGAACATGAAAGTGGCCTCCGTATTCTATGGCACCGTCATTCCCATGTTGAACCCTCTGATCTACAGCCTGAGAAACAAGGAGGTCAAAGAAGTTGTAAAAATGACAGCGAAGAAGTTCTTTGTATTGCGTGCAAACCATTAAATTTCAGCAAATCAAAGCACACAGTGCAAAAGTATCACTACAGTTGAACTAGCCTAGATTTCCAAACATTCAGTATTCAAATCAAGGCTACCCTTTCACTACACAAATCTTAGATGGTGTGAAATACTTTAAGACCTCTCCTGAGATTCATGTTCCCTGGGAGACAGATTGAAAACACATCTTCCACAATTTACGCAGAAGTCTTTATGAAGATCATCAAAAATACAAAAAACCATGCTTGAATTTTAAATTATCATTTCAAATATTCTTCAGACACATTTTAACTGGGAGGAAAATCCAAATTTGAACAAAACCATCCTTAAAATTTCATTTCCTTATTTTCTTCTCCTTTAAATAAGTTCCTTACATTGTCCACAATTGGTTTTTGTGTGAATTTTGTTTCAACTATGACAGAAATACCAGTATAAATTAAATGAATTGCCTTGACTGAAGCTAAATGCTTTATCATCTATCCCCTTATTTGTTACATTTCCTACCACTCTATAACATGTATTAGATGAACCAGCAATGTGCTTAGACACAGAGACACTTGGAATACAACCAGGTGAGTGAGGCCGTCCTCTTTTTTGTTGTTTGTCATGGTTCGGTTTTGTTTTGTTCTGTTTCATTCTCTCTTTTTAATTTATTTTATATTTTCATTTAGTTTCATTTTTATGTTAATGTCTTTTTCTTTTCTTTTTTCTCCATTTTTTACTTGTTCTTTATTTTTCTTCTCTCTTTTTTGTCTTCCTTTTTCTTTCTTCTTTATTCTGATTTCTTTCTTTTTCTTTCTGGTTTCTTCCTTATTTCTTTCTTTTTCTTTCTTCTTTATTCTGATTTCTTTCTTTTGCTTTCTTTTTTCTCTCTTTTGTAAGAGAGAGAATTCCAACCACAAACCTAATCCCATTCCCCAAACCCAAAGACCAAGTTCAGATAATCCATCAAATACTCCTTCATTCTTTATTTTCCACCCCCTTCTCTACTTTCCCAAACCGTGCATGATCATCCTTTGTCTTCAAGGCTTGCTTCCACCTCCTTTCTAGTTATCATTGTTTTGTACAATATCCTCCATAAATTTCCCCACCACAAGGTAAAACCACTCAACATAAGGGAAATACATTACATACAAACCCCTAATTTATGATTGGTTCTGTTACCTAACTACACATTTTGCTCCAATAATCTAAAATACAAACTCAGTAGTTACCAAAGCTTGTCAGTTTCTAAATTATGCTTGATACTACTCTTCGCGCTAATTGTACTATTTTAGCTATGATATCTTATATGTTTTAATCAATTGTTCTCACTTCTGTAACAATACTGGAAAGCTCCAGAGTAATAAACTCAACATAGCCCAACTCCAAAGGACTGGAGATATAGCCAAATAGATACCAACATCCGAATACCAATTAATTGAGAAAGTAGGATCCTGGGACAGACACAAACTAAGGACCTCCTGCACACACAGTATTTACCTGAAGAACACTTTTCCTAGAGAGGTTTTCATACTTTGATATAATTACCTATGAGAAAAACTGACAAAGATCAGCACAGAAAACAAAATAAAATAATTTTTTCTGAAATAGACAATGACAAGATGGAAAACCAAAATGCAATCTCACACCTTCAGCCACCCAGAGCAAGTATAGGAGACAGTGGGATGAAGAAATTGGAACATACACATGTGAAATTTTGGAAAAGATAGCAAGTGAAATAAAGAAATGTATCCACAAGGCTATAAAAGAAATCAGATCAGAAATAATCTCTCAGGTAAAAATGAAATGACAACCATAATGAAGAAATTTCTAAGCATATCTAGAGAAGACATGGATAAAAAATAGAGGAGCACAGAAAAATGACAGAAACCTTGAATGAACATTTAGGGAAGAAATGGAATGCATGAAACAGATTCAAAGAGAAAGCCAGGAATCTAAAACTCCATTGAAAGCTAGCAAACCCACTTGAATGAAACTAAAGATACACTTTCAGACCCTTGAAGACAGGATTGCAGATAGTGATCCCAAAAGGAAAGATCTCTTAAACAAAAATGGAACTGTGAAACAATGAAACAACAATTCCAAGACAATGTAAAGAAAAACAATATAAGATGAAGAGGTGTCAATACAAAGCAGGAATCAACACAAGTGACCTAAAAAACTATTTGCAGAATTAATAGCAGAAAATTTCCCAAGCATGGGAATAGAATCTGACATGCAGATGAGTGATGCATATGTAACTCTAAACAGCCATAGCCAAAATAAATCTATACCAAGCCACATAATAATCGAGATTCCAGAAATTCAACATGAGAAAGAACATTAAATATTTTAGAGAAATGAAATGGATCATCTATTAAGAAATACCTATCGGAATCATGGCAAACTTCTCAATACATCCCTCAAGTCAACACGAGCTTGAAGTGAAGGATTACAAGTCAGGAAAGTGAACAACTTCCTGTTCGGACTGCAAAACTATCTTTCAGAATTAATGGAGAAATAAGATACTTCTATGACAAAATACAACTGAAGAAATTCATGGCCACCAAACCAACCCTAAAAAGAATACTGAAAGATATTCTAGATAGAGATTAAAATGGACTTCAATTCCAAGAATAACTTCAAAAAGAAACCACCTGGCAGGGCAAAGCAATTAAACAGAGGGGAAAAACAGGCAAACAACAAAAGGAAAACAACATGACAAGCCAATCCATATAAGTGTCTTTTCATTTAAAGAGAATAAAACCATATAAAACAGAGCAAAGCGAATCAGAACAGAAAAATGCAAATAACACTCGACCTCACAATAAGACAACAGGAAATCAACAGTGCTTAAACTAAGGTCTCTTATTTTCTTTGTAATAGTTGTCTATACCTTTGCACACAATACCATCCAACAAAACAAAATAGTATAAAACCAATCAAAACAGTACAAATGAGAGAATTATGGGACTTTAAAACAAGACAATGGGAAATCAACAATGGCTTCCATAGTGTCTCTTGTTCTGTTCAAAATAGCTGTCCACACCCTCATACACAGTGAAATCAAATAATAAGAAAGCAGATTTTAAAAATCAAACCAAAAGAATGAGAGTATTACAGGACTTCAAAACCAGATAACAGGAAATGGACAATGGTTACTAGGTTTCTTTTTCTTCCAAATAGCTGTTCATACCATCACACATAATAAAATCAAACAAAACAAAACAGAGTAAAACAAATTAAACACAAGAATGAAAGCATTATAGAACTACAAAATGAGAAAAAAGGAAACCAGCCATGATTACCATAATACATCCCATTATGCTTATACTAGCTGCCCATACCATCTGACACCATAAAATCTAACAAACCAAGACACAACAGAACCAAACCTAACTCAATTGTAAAAACATTACAGGAGTTCAAGACAAGACAGTAAGAAACTAACAGTAGTTACTACCTTTTCCTCCTAGGTGTTTCCTCCCCTATCACTTTTTTAATATCTATTGTGTTTTTGCATCCCACTAACTCCTGTTTTTATACTAGTGTTCACCCATATGAGTTCAAATTGTTTCACCATGGACATGATCTCCAGTAGGAGCCACAGAAAATCCAGATTATCCTACTTTATAGCTGGGCAACGTTCCATTTTATGAAAATGCCATATCTTTCTTATCCATTCTGCGGTAGCTGGGATAATTACCAATGCTTTTTTCTGGTCTTCTGTTGCTCAGATCAATTGTTTTCTCCATTTTGATTTTCAGTCTATGAATTCCCTTTCACGTTAAATGTGGTTCTTATATTAATGGACCCTGTTTCTTGATCCACTCTCCCTGCATTTCTTTTTATTGCTGAATCGAGGCCATCTACATCACTGGTTACAGCCAGCATACATTGGTCTGTCTCTGCCATGCTGTCCTCCTGTTGTTGGCCCTCTGCTTTTCCTCCATTCAATTGCCTGTCTTGTTTGGTGGTCCTCCTCCGCTGCTATTCCTGGAACCATGGTCATCTTTATCAATCTCTAGAGTATCCTTCAGCACTCTCTGTAGGGCTGGTTCAGTGGTCATGAATTCCTTGAGTTGTTCTTTATCATGGAAGTATCCTATTTTTTCCATCAGTTTTGAAAGATAGTTTTGCAGGGTATATCAATCTGGGTTAGAAGTTGTTTTCTTTCAGGATTTGAAACAGTTCACTCCAAACTCTTCTTGACTTGATGGTTTGTGTTGACAAGTCTTCCGTGATTCTGATGGGTTTTCTCTTATAGGTTATCTGTTTCTTTTCTCTAACAGCTTTTAATATTCTGTTTTTGTGTTGAATTTCTGAAATCTTGATTATTATATGTCTGGGTGTAGATTTACTTTGGTTATGGCTAGTTGGAGTTCTATATACGTCAGTTACCTGTATATCAGAGCCTTTTCCCATGTTTGAGAAGTTTTCTGCTATTATTTCGGTAAATGGAATTTTTATTTCATTTGTTTTGACCCCTGCTTCTTTATTGATGCCTATCACTCTTAAATTATTTCTCTTTGCCTCATCTTGCAGCTGTTGAATTATTATTTCCTGATTCCTTGTTATTTTTAAAAGATCTTTCCTGTTGCAATCACTACCTGAAATACTGTCTTCAAGGTCGGAAAGTCTGTCTTCAGTCTGTTTCAAGAGGTTTGCCAGCTTCTCATTGACTTCTTAATTTCCTGGATATCTTTTTGGATCTGTCTCATACATTGTAATTGCTTTCTATATTGTTGATTCAAGGTTTCCATCATTTTCTTATGCTCTTCTTTTTTATCTATGTTTAGGAATTCTTTAGCTATGTTTAGGAATTCTTTCATTATGTTTCTCATGTCTTCTTTCACCTGACATATTATTTCTGATGTGATTACTCTTACAGTCTCATGTAGTTGTTTCTTTATTTCTGTTGTTATCCTCTCAGAGATTTCAGGTGTATGACTTCCATTTTCTTCTATGACTGGATCTCACAGATTTATTCTGTGTGGGCTAGAGGTCTGAGATTGCATTTTGCTCCTTCCCCTTGTCATTCTCCTGAGTTCCTCCCAACAGGCAGGTTATAGGGTCCCAGGCACTTCCCAGAAAGTTTGCCCTTATGAAGTATAGAAGAATGGGACAGGCACCTGGGTTCCTCTGACCCCAGGCTCACAGGAAGGTAAAATGGTGTGAAGTGGGCTTCTCCAGACTGGTGCAGCTACGCTGGGGCTTTCCCAACTGCCAAGTGTACGTGGTGGACTGGCAGCTTCTTTCAGCCTGTGTGTCTACACTGGGATTCTCAAGATGGTGTCAGGCACACAGGGGTGTGTTTGTCTGATTCTGCTAGTGGGCGATGCCTGCCCGAAGGAAGCAAGGGCCTCCAATGGTGGCCTGCGGGTGTGTGGGGCTTCCTTGGCTGCAATGATAATTAATGAGGTAAAATACTATTCAATGCCTGTAGTGTTTAGTGTTTCACTGATTTGATAGGCCTGGAGCCATTAAGCTGATCATCTATTCAGAGGATAACAATATGTAATGTAGAATATATGGGGGATGCCACTCTGAAGATGGTAGCCATTGTTAATTCCCTATTATCTTGTTTGGAAGCCCTGTATCATTTTCATTGCTTTGTTGGTTTGGGTTTTATTCTGTTTTGTCTTGTTTCATCTTATTATATCCGATGACATGGGCAGCGATTTCAAGGATAACAAGAGATATATTAACAAGAGATAGCTATTTGGGATTTACTATTATCTTGTTTGAAAGCCCTTTATTCCATTCACTTTTTGTTTTTATAGATTCTATTGTGTTCTGTTTTCTTTGATTTTTACTATGTCTGAAGATGTGGACGGGTATTTTGAAGACAACAAGAGGCACTATGTAACCATTGTTGATTTCCTATTATCTTGTTTTGAAGTCCTATGTCATTTACATTGTTTTGTTCTAATTGACTTTATTCTGTTTTATTTTGCTTGGTACTATTCCCTTTAAAATAAAAACTACAAAACAAATGAAAAATAAATAAAAATTACTGGAGTCACCTTGCTGTAGCCCAGGTGAAAAGAAAAACAAAAAAAGAAAAAAAAAGAAAAGAAAAGAAAAAGAAAAGCCCAGGTCCTCATGGATTCAGGGCTGAATTCTACAAGATATTTAGAGAAGATTTAATGGCAATACTTCTCAAACTTTTTAATGAATTTCAAAGGAAGCAATTCTCCCTAATTCATTCATGGAAGCAAGTATTGCCCCAACACCAAAACCAGACAGAGACACTACAAAAAAAGACAATTACAGGCCAATCTCCCTAATCAACATAGATACAAAAATGCTCAGAAAAATACAAGCTAATAGAATGCAGCAAATCCTCAAGAAGATTATACAGCACGACCAAGTGAGATTTATTCCAACATGCAGGGATGGTTCAACATATGCAAATCAATAAATGTAATACATCATATCGACAGAGCCAAAGACAAAAATAATATGATCATCTCAATAGATGCAGAAAAAGCTTTTGATAAACTCAAACACTCATTCATGATTAAAAAAAAAAACCCTAGAGAAAATCAGAGTAGATGGTCTCTAACTCAATCCAATAAAAAACCATCTATGACCAACCAACAGCCAACACCATACTAAATGGACCAAAAAAAAAAAGCTTTCACTCTAAATTAGGAACAAGACAATGATGTCCATTATCACCCCTCCTATTATCAATATAGTTCTGGAAACATTAGCCACAGTGATTAGACAAGAGAGAGAAATAATTGGAATAAGGATGGGAAAGGAGAAAGTTAAATTATCATGATTCACAGATGGCATGATACTCTATGTAGAAATCGACCCCAAAATCTCATTCAAAAGACTACTAGATTTAACAAGAAAGTTTAGCAGCATACTTGGATACAAAGACAACACTCAAAAATCAATAGCATTCCTGTACATAAACAACAAATTCTCTGAGAGAGAAATTAGGAAAACAACAGCTTTCAGGAAAATATCTTAAAAATGAAATATTTAGGAATCAATCTAGCAAAGGATGCAAAAGATCAATATATTGAAAATCACAGAATTCTGAAAAAGGAGATCAAAGAGGTTATCAAAAAATGGAAAGATATCCCTTGCTCATGGGTAGGAGAAACCAACATTGCGAAAATGACCATACTACCAAAACTATAATACAGATTTAATGCAAGTTCGATCAAAATACCATTAGATCTCACAGACCTAGAGAAAACACTCCTAAAATTAATTTGGAAAGAGAAGAAACAGACTAGCCAAGGCAAACCTGGGCAACAAGGGCAAGGCTGGAGGGAATCACAATCTCTGACATGAAATTATACTACAAAACTACTGTGATAAAATCAGCATGGTGCTAGAAAAAAAAAACAGATCTGAAGATCAGTGAAACAGATTAGAAGATGCAGTCACAACTACAAAGAAATTCGGCCACCTTATCTTTCACAAGGAGCCAAACGTGTTCACTGGAAGAAAGATAGCCTCTTTAATATGCTGGAAAAAACTGACTTTCCACATACTGAAGATTAGAGATAGACACGTGTCTATCACCATGCACTAAACTAAAGTTAAAATGGATCAAAGATACAAATATTATAATATAAACATGAAATGTACTGGAAGACAAAGTAGGTAGAAATCTTGAAGACATAGCGGTAGGAAGAGACTTCATGAACAAAATGCAAACTGCGTGGGAAGTACTTCAAAGAATCAACAATGGGGATCTCATCTTATGAAAAAGCTGTACACATCAAAAAAAAAATAAGCAACAGAGTTAAAAGGCAACCCACAGACTGGGATAAAATTTTAGCCAACTGTGCCTCAAATGAAGTACTTCTGTTTAGACCATATAAAGAATTGAAAAAAATCAAGCTCCCCAAATTTAAAGTCCCAATCAAAAAATGGGCATTTCAGATGAATACACACTTCTCAAATGAATAAATATAAATGGCAAATAAATACATGAAAAAATGGTCAACATCATTGATCATTCAAGAAATGCAAATTAAAACAACGCTGAGATTCCGTCACACTCCAGAAATAATGACAGCCATCAATAAATCAACTGATAACAAATGCTGGTAGGGCTGTGGGGAAAAGGAACCCTTCCCCACTGTTGATAGGAGTGTAGACTGGGGCAACCACTGTGAAAATCAGTGTGGAGAGTCCTCAAAAAACTAGGATTGAAAGTGTCATTCAATCCAGCTATTTTCTTTCTGGATAGTTTTCCAGAAGAATTGAAAACATCACACCTCAGCAACATATGCGCATCCACGTTTATACTAGTATAATTTGTAATAGCCAAATCTTGGAAACAACACAAATGCCCATCAAGCATGAACTGGATAAAAAGATGTGATATTTTTATATAATGGAGTGCTATTCAGCTACAAGGAAGGATAAACTTGAGGCTTTTACAGATAAATGGATGAAACTTGATACCTTACTCATAAGTGAAACGAATCCAAAAATGAGAACTAAGATGTAAGTAACACAGAGAGTTCAACTATGCCACGAACAGAGGTCTCACCAATGACAACTAAGGACAAGGTGGCTGCTGGATTTGGAGAAATCTTTGGCTTTCCTCACCAAGGAATATATGTGATTCCTTCTGTAGCCTCCCAGTCCTTTCTTTCCTTCTTTGAAATGAAGTGTGATGTCTGGTAGCCATAGCCCACACATTGCACTGTGAGGCCAGCAGCATATCTGAAAGACTAACCATTCACCGTAGCTCAGGTCTTGACTCCCACCTTGCTGTTCTAAAAAAAAGAAGTCCTTATATTTAAGTCAAATGTAAACTGAGTTTTCTTTCACCACTAGTTGAACGCAGTCCTAACCAGATGCCAGCCATGCAATGAAGAAGGCTTAATTTCAATTCCCTAGTCTTTAGCCACAGCTCCTCCTCACTCGACTGCTAGTCACTCAAAACTCTAGACCCAGAAATCAAGTTTTCTTTATAGACAGTAATTCAATTAAAGTCTTAAACCAAGATTTCTAGCCACATAATGCTCAATGCCACTTATTTCACGGAGGGTTACCTGAAATAATCTAAGGTCACAAATGTAACTGGAATAAATATTGTGCAGAGTTGGTCTCTAAAATGCATACATTTTTAGAAAAATAAGAGACAATTAAGGAATAATTTGTTCAATATACACACAAAGGTCAATGCAATATTACAAAATTCATTCATACCATGGTAAGAATTTGCGACAGCAGGGAGCATATGACGTTAAGTTTGAGTTACATTTACATTTCCTTTTACAGAAAGCTATCCTGCTTTTGCCAATTATAGTGACTATTGAGATTTAACTGTACCTAAACACAGGTATCTACAGAATCAAAATGTGCTCAACCTGAATCAGGACAACAAAGATCAAGTAGTGGTTAATCAAAAAGTTCCCTGAAAACTAATTATTCTCATAGAAATAGGAGTGATATTTTTAATTGTCCTCACTGCAGAGCTTGACTTTCCTTCAGTCAAATACCCCAAGAGATCTTCACTTCCTCGAATTCCATCTAAGCCCCAGCAGACTCACTCGAGGTCCCTGTGGCCCCAGCTGTAAACTCCCTCATGGGGGAAGCACAGCGAGACCTGGGGAGCAGTCAGCCTGCAGCAGCTGCACTAAGAGAACCCAGACACCACTGTGGTGTTAGGAAAGCAGAGTCCCATTCCCGCCATCCACTGTGACCCCGACGGTGAGCGCAGGAGGCAGCAGCAGAAGGTGAGGGACAGAGCTCGGTGAGCTTCCCCAGCCCAGGAGGACTCAGCTCCCTCTGTGATGGGATGGAGATGCGGTGAGAGGGGAGGGTGGCCGGGAAGGAGCGTGAGGGAACAAGTGAGGGAACGTAGGGATCCACCGACTCACCCAGGGTTCTATCAGTGGTGCGAGGCTCTCGGGGAGCCTTTGCGTGTGTGGCTGTGGCCACTGGGGACGCGTTCAATGCCTGTTCCTGTGCTGGACGCTGACACATATTCACTCGCTGACCCTCACATCACCTCACAGTAGGCTCTGATTTCTCCTCTTCATTTTTATTTGACGCCTTCCTTTGAAACATTCAGCTACTCACAGGAGGTTCCAAGCATGGAGCAGAGAAAAACTCCCATGAACGCTTCACACCGCTGTCCCTTATTGGAGACATCTGACAATAAAACTGGGCCCCAAATCTTGTACCGTGGAGGAGTGGGGTCTATGTCTTTTTTGCACGTCAGCTCATATAGGCAGCACAGTAATCAGGGTGCAAAATACACCTCGCAGGGTATGGAATCCATGCAGATGTCTCTCAGGCTACCCCAGAGAAGCTGGCCAGCCCGCCACTGACCTCTCTGCCCTGAGGTCACTAACATTTTCTCCAGCGCCACTATTTCTCCATTTGAGTAATGTTGTTAAAGCGACCTTTGCAAATTGCTTTTCTTTTTACGGAGTGCTGTTGAGATTCATCTACATTCTTGCATTTATAAATTAATCTGCTCTTCATTTCTAAGTGCTATTTTGCAGTAAAGTTTTCCTCTAATTTGTTTCGGAAATACCCTTTTATAGAACTTACTAGTTGTTTACAGTTTGATGCTATTACAAGTGTTATAAAAGTTGGTTACATGTTTTTGAGTGAACTTAGATTTTGTGGAAAGAGAACTGTCTAAGAGAGCAAGAACTGGGCTGTATGCCAGTCTATGTGTAGGTTTTTCAGAAACAGCCAGACTATTTCCCAGAACGACTGTGCCATTTTTCATTCCTATCGGCTGCTATGAGAGACCTTCTGACTCTGCCATCCTTTGGCAATGTCGGGATTTTATTTTATCCAGGACAGTGTACCTGTGTGGTCCTGTGACATCATGTGTACTGTGGTGACACTGCAGTTTTCACAGCATGCACTTCCAAAACGACCTTAGACGTCTTTTCCTGTGTTTGTTTCCAGTGATGCATCCTTCCTCAGTGAGATGCCTTTTACCAATTTTCTAATTTGATTTTTTTTTAATTTTCAGTTGGAAAATTCCTTTCATACCCTAGATATTATTCCTTTTCAGATATATGCTTAGATTTATTTTTTTATTTTCGTAAAGGAAACTGAACCCAGGGCCTTCACACGATGGTACATTCCATGCCTTTTATTTGTATTTGTAATTTTGAGACAGAATGTTGCTAAGATGTTAAACTGCCCAGGGGAGGCACATACATGCAGCCCTCCTGCCTCAGCCTCCCAGAATCCTGGGATTTTAAGCAAGTGCTACCATGCATGACTTGGAAAATGCTTTACTCCATTCTGCAGTATGCTTTCTCATTCTTTCAGTCAGGTCTTTAAGAAATGAAACATTTTAACTTTTACAATTTTCAACTTATCTATGTATTTATTGATTTATTGATTTATTTCCATTTGCTTTTGATGTCATGTCTCAGAATTCCTCACTAACTGCTAAGAAGTCAAATGTTTGTCACCTGTTACCTTCTGAGAGGTGCACAGTTTGCCTTTAACTCTAGGATGTATTTGCAGCAAATTTTTGTTTAAGGCGTAACATTTACATGGAGTTCAATTTTTTGTTGTATATAGTTGAATTCTTGAGCCTTAATTATAGTTAAGGATTATTCTAGATCCTTTGAATAACTTTTGCATCTGCACAAAATACCAGTGGACCCCTCCTGTGTGTATCTACTTCTGGACTTGTTTCTGCTTTGCCCATGTGTCTTTCCCTTCACTAATAATACAGTTTGGATTACTATAGCTACAACATGGATCTTCATAGCATGTGGAAATATTGGTCACACCGTATTCTTTTACAGAATTGATTTAACTATTCAGACAACTTTTTTTCTCTTATATAACTTTTAGAATAGCCTCATCTATATCTATGAGAATGTATTGCAGGTATTATTACAAATGGTATCACACTTGTATATATATTTGGGAAGAATTGGGCAAAATATGTGCTCTGCCCATGTTCTATGGACTGCTCTGTAAACATGAATTCAACCCTATTGGTTGATGGCATTGCATTCTAGATCTTTGCTGGTTTTCCCAGGTAAGACATTTTACCAATAGAGAAAAATGCTGAAATATCTAATAAAATATTAGATTGTCTTTTTCAAACTTCACTTTTACCTATTTTTGGATTATGTATCATGTAGCCCTCTAGTTTAGGATTATGAATTTAGGATTACTATTTCTTCTTAGCTGCTTAACATTCATATACCTTTCCATATATATGTACTCTGTCCCTGGTAAAGTCTTTCTTTATCTATTTCTATATCTTTTTATATCTATCTTTGCCATTTTATTTATATTAATATAACCACCATTAAATTTTTGATTAATGCTTTCATGGTATGTCTTTCCCTTCATTTTCCTTTGGGTCTACAATTTTCTTTACATTTGAAGTCAACTTCTTTTTCATGGCATAAAATGGCATAAGGTTTTTCAATTTTCTCTTTCAAAATCTTTCTCTTTCCTGCTGTTTAACAAAGAAAAGAGCATCAGGAAAGAAAAAGAAACTTAGCAAGTACAAAATTCAAGATGAGTACAATGCACTTCCTGTCTCCTCCTGAATTCACTGAATTATGTGTGACCACTGAAGGAAAAATTTTCACTCTCTGTTGTGGTTTCCATGTATACAGAAGAAATATTTAAGACAAATATATTAAAAGTGGAAGACAAAGAGTGATAAAAAAGGAAGCAATGTTTCTATACCACTTTAATAAGAAAAAGACAACAATAATTCTGTACCTATAAGACCTAAGGCAGTCACTAAAAAGCAATGTAATGATATACAGTAAAATCACCATTATTATAGAAAAACTGAGAACTTCAAAAAGTTCAGCAAGCATGGAAAAGCAGAAAAATATAAAGAGAAAACCAAAAGAGAACGAGCAAACAGAAAACACAAAAAGGCAGAGTTAAGGCCTATTATGGCAATGACAACAAAAAAAGGGAAATGACCTTTTGTGTGTGTTTGTAAACCTTCTTCATTTTTAATGTGGGAAGGGTCATAAATTCCAAAGGGAAACTCAAGCAATCAAGTTTATAAATTTAAAAAGAACATTCCTCCCATACAAGTCAAATCTGAGGATAACTGTTACTAAACAATCAGGCGGGTGTCATTTCTCAACTTTATCCACAGTTCAATACAGGAATGAAAATGAGAGGGACCAAGTGTGAAAGAAGAGAACATAATTGCTAAAAGGCACACCGAATATTACGCTGGAAATTGCTCTCTCTGACAATGCGACATGGCACCTTGCTTTAAGAGTAGGTCTCTCGTTCATTCATTTTGGACTGAGCACGGGTAATAATGTGAATCTACCTCGATTTCTTGAAACCTGTATCCGGTCAGGGCTTTTAGGGACATGGTTGCTTTAGGCCCATAGTGATCCTCCAAGGCACTTCTGCACACGGAAGGAAGGGGTGAGGAAGAAGAGGTGGATTTCTGGGTGTGTTTTCACTGCAAGGACAGAAATCCCAGCACAGGGCTCCTATCACTGCCCAAATGCAATTAAAGGCAGAAGCTTCAGAGGCACTGGGATGAAGTAGGTAAAAGCATTTTTAAAATATTCTGATGTGGTGCCATTTTCTTCTCAGTAGTCATTTGACCTGGAAGTATTTCCATCACATGTGAAACAAAATAATCTGTGTTGAGTCTGCCCATCCTCCACATTTGGGCTCCGTGAGATGGGCTGAGAGTGACTTGTCTCACCTGGGGGGAGTTTGCCCTTGATGTCATGCCAGCAGCTTTACCTGAGAAAGGAGCTCATGCAAGCTTTTGCCTCTTTGCCCTCACTAAAAGTTGCATGAATGACAATACTGTCGCATTCTGTTATTGGAGTTATCTGCCTGTGGCCATTTATTTCTCAAGGAATTTAAGAAACCAGAGAAGCAGAAACGTTGGCCACACTCGCATCACACAGGGCACGTTCTTCCTGGTGCTGTCTCTGTGAAGGTGAAGCCCGGCTTCTTTACTGATCACACAGTAAATGAGCAGCACGGTGATGTGCTGGGGCCGTGGTTGGGTCATTCGTGCAGCACTTTTTAGTTGTGTAATATTGTACATGTATAAAATCATGTGAAGAATAATTCAGCCACACCCCTAGCAATTATGTAAGTCTAAATGAAAATACTCAATTTTTATTTCTCCTAAGTGTCTTCAATAATTCTATTCTCACTATACTCCATGAATATATATATAATATTATGAATCTAATATGTCATATATATGCACATAGATGTACACATCATATATATATATATATATATATGCATGCATGAGAGGGACAGAGACATATATTTTGTTTGAGGGGTGCTTTATGGGTTTCAAAGATGAGCCTTCTACCTGCCATGTCCACCTCAGCCAGTGGCCCCTTTTCTCTTTCTCTTTCTTCAGGTAGCGGCCAGGCATTGTCCTGTGTTCACACAGATAAGCTGAGGAAGCACCGCTGTCCTAGGGCAGATGTTGGCTGGGAGTGGGAGTGGGAATGAGAGCCAGAGCCTGTAGCTGCTTCTTACCAGGCTCAGCCATGCACCGCCCCCCACTGCTCCCTACGAGCCTCGCACACTGTGCCCGCTACTCTCAGCCTTCGCAGGAGTCTGTGGTGCACAGCTAAGTTCTCCCTGTGCTGCCTCGGGATTCATATTGCTTGGTTTGATCAATGATCAATCACTCACCAATAATCTTCCAGGTGAAAACTCGTACTGTGGATATATCCTCCTCCACTTATGCCTTTGTGTTTGGGGGCAGCGGGTGGTTGGAATTGAACACAGGGTCTGCACACTGAATTTACATTCTCCACCTTTAATTTTGTTTTTTGTTTTTGTTTTTCTTTTTTTGAGATATGTTTGCTGAGTCACTAAGAAGTCAAAACTGGGCTCAAATTTACAGTCTCACAGCCTCCGCCTCCCACGGTGCGGGGATTGCAGGTGTGTGCCACAACACCCAGTTCTATGCCTTAAAAAGTTCTCATCACGTTGATGATGAACATAGTAGTAAATCTCACACACATGGAACCATAGGAAGTCTTGGGCACACAAAATCTCGTGCAGGAGTGGCAGGGCTGGGGGGTGTCGCTGTGGATGAAATGTGCTGTCCAGTGTGGATGATTGGGGGACTTAACCCTCAGGTGACACTTAGGGGAGGAAATGCCGTCTGATAACGGCAAAGCCATTAGGAATAACTTACTGCTCCTGTGGGACAACGTTAGGATGCCAGGTGGGGATTTGTCTGAGAGCAAGCATGGCCCCTTCTTGCCCTCGTAC
>RJWT010014130.1:0-21274 GCA_004365215.1 Cuniculus paca
GATTTATTTTGGTTATGGCTAGTTGGAGTTCTATATGCTTCACTTATCTGTATGTCACTTTCTTTTCCCATGTTTGGGAAATTTTGAGCCATGACTTCTTTAAATAGTGATTTTATATCATTTGTGTTTTCTCCTTCTTTTTCCTTTACACCTATTAGTCTTATATTGCTTTTCCTTGTGTCATCTTGCAAGTGCTGAATTGCTATTTCCTGATTCCTTGTTATTTTTAAAAGATATTTCTTCCTCACTATCTGCAATCATGTCTTTGAGGTCTGAAATTCTATTTTCATATTCATTGAGGTGGGTTTGCCAGCTTTTGATGGCATTCTTGATTTCCTGGATATCTCTTTGAACCTGTTTCATGCATTCTAATTCTTTCTTGTATTCTTCATTCAAGGTTTCCATCCTTTTGCAGTGTTCCTCTATTTTTCCAACTATATCTTCTTTAGTTGTGCTTAGCATTTCTTTCATTACATTTATCATCTCTTGTTTTTCCTGGGAAATCATTTCTAACCTCAGTTCCTTTAAAGTTTCATAGAGTTGCTTTTTTACTTCAGTTGCTATGATTTCAGAAGTTTCAGGTGTGTGGCTGATATTTTCTTCTATGTCCATGTCTCTTTGGCTTGTTTGGGAAGGACTGGAGGTGCAAGATTGCATTTTGCTCTTTCATTTTGTCATTTTCCTGTATTCCACTGTGGGAGGTGAATCCTACGTGCACAGTTGAGGTGCCAAGGCTAGGTGAAACTCACAATGCACACCTTCAGCTCCAGCCAAGACTACCACTGTGGCTGTTCTGTTGCTTGGCAGTGTCTGGGTGGACCCCAGGCAGGATGCCAGGGAAGCTCCGAACTTCCTGGTCCAGTGGGGGTGGGGCGAAAACTCCTACCAGTCTGTTGGCAAGGTCCCTAGCTGCACAGCCAGGTGGAATTTGCTGAGCACGCTCCCAACTCAAGTCAGGCCCAGAGAAGCAGCTGTCAGGCCACTCCGGGTGAATGGGTGGGGCCCAGGCAGGACCCCAGAGATGCCCCAAACATCCTGGGCCAATGGGGGATGGACACAAACCCCCACTGGGCCCCTGGGGAAGTCCCAAGCTGTAGGTAGAATTCACTGGCCACGCCTTCAACCCAAGTCGGGCCCAGAGCAGCAGCCACTGGGCGGATCCAGGTGAATAGGCGGAGTGCAGGCAGAACCCCAGGGACACTCTGAATGTCCTGGGCAGGTGGAGGATGGGCACAGATTTCTATGGGTCTGATTGCCTGGCCCCAAGGTGCACAGCTAAGTGGAATTCTCTGTGCTCACCTCCAACTCAAGCTGGGCCAAGAGCAGCAACCGCTGGGCCACCCCGGGGTGAATGGGTGGGGCACAGGCAGGACCCCAGTGACACCCTGAAAGTCTGTGGCTGATGGGGGATGGACACAAATTCCTACTGGTCTCCCGGCGAAGTCCCAAGCTGCACGGCCAGGTGGAACTTGCTGGTCGCACACTCAACTCAAGCCAGGCTGCTCCAGGTGAATGGGCAGAGCACAGGCAGGACCCCAGGGACACTCCGAATGTTCTGGGCGGATGGGGGATGGGCGCAGATTTCTATGGGTCTGGTTGCCCCGTCCCAAACTGCACAGCTAGGTGGAGTCCACTGTGCTCGCCTCCAACTCCAACCGGGCCCAGAGCAGCTGCCCCCACGCTGCTCCCAATGAGCAGGCAGTGGGCAGGCAGGACCCCAGGGACACCCCAAACGTCTGTGGGTGATGGGGGATAGACACAAACTCCCACCAGTCTCCTGGCAAAGTCCCAAGCCTCACGGTCAGGTGGGACTCGCAGGTCGCGCCCTCAACTCAAGCCAGGCCCAGAGCAGCCTCTGCTGGGCTGCCCCGGGTGAACGGGCAGGGTGAGCAGCCGCTCCCGTTGTTGGAATGCGCTCTGAGCAGAGCCTGCCTCTGCCTTCCCTCTGAGCTCCTTACCAGCAAGCAGCGTTTCCCTTTGTCAGTTGGAATGTGCTCTGTAAATGTCTATAAAGGGTATCTTGAAATGCAGAAAAAAAAAAAAGTCTAGGTTTACTTCTATATTGGACATGAAACCCATAAAAGATAGTGGCTGCCACCCAAAAGTAATAAATTAGAAACAGTCCTCTAAGATATATTGAAGACCTAAAAACATATACAAGTACATGTGTGTGCACACAATCACACCCAAAGGACTGACACCCAAGAAAGTGAAAGCTTAGTATGTGACTGAAAGACATCACTGCCCAAATTCCTGGCAACATTGTAGAGGAGAAAAAAGTATAAAATATCACATTTCTTTTAAAAAAGATTCAATGGTGACAAAAAGCTGGTATCAGCATAAGAATTTCAAGAGTCTTCAGTGACAGAGCAAGTTTTTGCATATCCACAGATCTTACCTGGTGCTTGGGAATTTGTGCCAAAAACAGATGAGAAAGACCCCTCCAAATGCATCACCCCCACCAATACAATGATACTGATGTGCAAAAGGGATGGAGGGGGGCCGGGTGGGAGAGTGAGAGAAATATTTCCCTCTGCACTCTGGATTTGCACTAAACAAAGACCAAGTTAGGGCAGTGGAACAGTCAGAAAACACAAAACATTTCAAGCTTTCTATCACTCTAGAGTGAAGGAAGGAGAATGCTTAAATCTTCCTCTAGTATATTCTGGTCCTATGTGGTACATACAGTTGCCACCTTGGAAACCTGGAAGCAAAAAAGCAGGATTAAAAAATGTCCTCGGCTCTGGAAGCCAGAGTAGAGAGAAAGCAGAATTCTCCAGAAGCCCAACAAGCTGGCAGGTGGAGTGGTAGAGCAAATAAAAGGTTGCCACCATTTTGAAACCTGATAACTGCTCCTGAAGCCCAGAGACTCTGGGATAATCTTGGAGCACTTAGATTCCAGGTCTTGCTAGAGAGACCTCTTGATCTCATATGCAAATCATGTGAAACCAAGGGTGAATCAAATCAAACAAAAGCTGGTAAAAGGCTCAGGTTGAGCTCAACTACAGGCCAGATTCAGTTTAGTGACCTGACATAAAAGTAGGCTTCTTTCTCTCAGTCTGTTGAAAGGCCTTGCTTAGGACTTCCTTGTTTTAGGTCTGTCCTGAAGGATCACAAGGCTTAGCATCAGCTCTGCTAGATGGCACAGGCAACACCAAGATTATAAGTGAATCTTTTAGTGACCCTTCTCACCCTCAGCCACACACATCCTCTATTTGGGAAACAGCAAACTCAAGGTGCAAATACCAAGTGGCATGTGTAGCCGGGATGTAAAACACTTTTCTTGAACAAGACTGTCCAGGAACAAATAGACATTTACTTCTTTTGAGGTTATGTGTAATCAAGATTGCCAATCTACAGCCACAAATTCTTATTGAATATCCCTCAGGCATACAGTTGTTTGACAGGCTTAAAACACATGAATCTATTTCCCAAGACTTAATCAGATATCAAGAACCTTTTGTCAGACTATGTAGGAAAAAAAAACAAACAGCAAAAGGAACCAGCTATGGAAGGAGCCCATAGACAGACACTGCTGCCTCTGTTTTAGAGTGTAAGCAAGGAAAATTCCCTTGACATCTGAAAACTTACTATATCCTCCCCCATAACTGCTGAGTTTTCCCTGACTTCACCAAATCCCCAAATGCACATATCTTCCCTCACTCCTGGATACAAATGTGACCCTTTCCCCTTATTGTAAAACAGTGGAAGACCTCCAGTTCAGTCACGAGCACCACCGGGACCCCCAGCAGGTTTGTTCAGCCAGAAAGAGTGTGGCATGGAGATAACAAGTTCCTTCTGATGATGCCACATGTTCATAACTCATTCACATGTTTTCCTCTGGGCAAGGCAACAACAATTTGAAAGATTCTAAAGTGGGCCTTCCCGGAATTACAAAAATAAGACAGCATGCAGATTTGAGGACTGGTTGCCCCCTGCTCTGTGGTGCCACAGCAGCTGGCAGACAGCCAGGAACCCAATCAGTCCAACAGTCTCTTGGACAGAAATGGAGATTAGCAGGTGTTAAAGACGGATTAGTGACTAAATGAGATCCTGCCTGGCAAAATCAGCATCCAAAGAGGAAAGGTTTTAGGGAGGAGTTAGCTGCAGAGAGCCTTTCCTGACCTGAAGAAATCTGCCTGGATTTACCAAGGTTTAGGAAACTCATGAAACCAAAGCGTAAAGGTAACCCATGCATGGAGCTCCTCTCGGGCAGGTGCTCAGAACTTGTCCTGAAACACAATGGCATCCAAGCAGGTTTGATTTTGTGTTCCTGATACTCCCCAGAGATGAGAAGGAAGAAGTTTGGTACTTTTCCTCTTCTTGTTTCAGGTTCTGACTGCAATTGCAAGACTTTTGGATTTGTAGGCAGCTATTTTCTCCAGCCTGAGGATTGACTTTTGACTGGAGAGCAGAGGCAACAGTTTGAACAGGCTCTGGGGAAACACCACCATCTTGGTCCACTTATTGCAGTTCTGGAGGCTGGGAAATCCATGGCATGAACAAATGCTGGGCCTACTGAGGACTGTCTTCCTGGTTTGTACTTTTGTGGACAGCTGTCTTCTTGCTGTGTCCCCACATGGCTGAGAAAGATTCATTCATTCTCTCCTCCCACCCTTACAAAGGCACCATTCACGTATCTCTGTGAGGCCCATGTATTACAGGCTTGGTCTGCTTAGGGGCATTATTGGGATGGGCAGAATCTCTAAGAGATGGAGGAGTGCTTTGGAGACTATCTGATCCTAGCCTATTCCTCTTTCCTGGCTAACAAGGTAAATGATTTTGTAATGCCAAGTACTCCTGCCATGATGCACTGTCTTGCCACAGGCTCAGAGCAACGGAGCCAAATGATCATGGACTGGAACCTCCAAAATTATGGGACAAAATAAACCTTTTCTCTTTATAAATTATCTCACTTATTTTATTAAAGTGACAGGTGATTAACACAGGGTTCCACCTTCATGAACTAATTACTTCTGAAAGGTTCCATCTCTGCATATCATTACATTTGGGATTAGATTTCAACATGTGAACTCCTGAAAGGGAGACACAAACATTCAGTTCATAAAAAACACCAAGTACGCTATCATTGTCAACTAGGTTTTTAGAGATAAGGGAAATAAACCAACTTTTATTAAGTGCTTATTATGCAACACGTATTGTGTTAGAACCCAGAAGAACTGATCCACATTGGAAGATTTGGCATGAGAGAAACTAAAGATGGATTGAGTTCCTTATTTTGTTCCTTCTCATGTTTTTTTTTTAATTTCCTTCTTAATGTTATTTCGAATTTGTTTGGGCTCAAATTATATTACACCCTTGTCATCTCCATTAGCTAAAATGTATTTATGGCTGATTATGCATGCAGAAAATAAATTAAATATCTGAATAACATTACCAGTAATTGGTGAAATTGCCTTGTGTTTTCATATCCCTGTAACAAAAAAGGCATCAACAAATGACTGGGAAAACAAAGGGATTATCCATTATAATTGTCCGTATTACCATAGAGATAGGATAGACACAATTATGGGCAATTTCAGTGTCTAAAAATCAAGTATGATGAAAATTATATCGAGGTTAGCAACAACAAAAAAATTACTTTCACTGTTACTCCAAACGAACTGTTAGTCAGGTTAAAAGAAAAAAGCTCCTGATCTGAAAACTCAGCCACTGGCTTGGAAATTGACACTGAATTGCTTGAGTTTCTACAAAATATTAGCCAGAACCAAAGTGCTTCTTTTGATTTGGATGGGTGATTATCCATGATAGGGCTTCCCTTCAGACACTGCAAATTTATTGGTGAAACATTTATGCTAATTTAGAAAGAGATTCTAGTGTGTTTTTGTAACATCTCCAGCATAGCCCTCGATATTCATTTGTTTCAGGCTATATACTGGATCAGACTAACATAATCATTAGCTAGGCTGCTAATTTGTGTTTTTTTATGATGATATAAATTTATGATCTTTAATACCCATAATAGCCACCATGGTGCAGATGCAGTCCAACTGGGGTGGATGCCAGCTGTTGCATTAAGCAAGCTGCTGGGACCTTTTCTGTGTAGGACCAAGGGTGCTAGGAATAGAAGCACACAGAAATACTGCTATTTACCAGCCAATATGGAAGGTTTTCACTATTTTAGCAATGGTGCAACCGTATCATGTCTCAGCTCAGCAGCTCACTGTCTAAGTATACACACACACACACACACAGTCACAGAAAGAGAGAGAGAGAAAGAGAGAGAGAGAGAGAGAGAGAGAGAGAGAGAGAGAGAACCAGTCTGTCCTCTTATTTTACCTCTATTATCCAGGTGACTTTGCTCAGCATCTTACCAGAGGACACTCTAGGAAAGTGCACCCCTGCAAGGGTCTGGCAGATGACATGACAACCCAAGCCAAGGCCATTTCTACAAGGAACATAACTTCTCTCTCAGCACCATACCTTGAAAATCACAGTCCTGTCACAGGCATAGCTGCAGGGACCCAAGCACAGTCACCACCATTTTGACTCTTAAAGGAAAAGATACATGAAACATGAAACAAAGAGGAGGACTCTAAATCCATCCAACAGAATCTACAGAGGAAAAAGAATGGGGGACAGTCTTTATATATCAAGAAAAAGAGAATCCTTTTCATTGATTTTTGTCAGCATGAACACTATAAAGTATATGCCATCCCTCAAAATCCTTCAATGACTCCCAGTAACCAATCCTCCAAAATGGTAAACAAGGAACTTAATAGTGGGGTTTTGCCTTTCTACTTGCGCTTGCCCCCTATATCCAAACAAGAGTGAACTATCTATAGTATGGAAACATTGTGTTCCATCCCCTTGACTTCCATTCCATTCACTGGACAACCCATTTCAATGCACATAGTAAGTCATGCTTGAAAATGTTCTAATTATCCTCAAGCAAGTATCCTAAGTAACAGGGCTTGGTTGTACATTAGGACAAAATCATCTTTGTTGAACTGATAATTGAATATAACTGGGCAATGGCAAAGAACCAAAACTTGCAGCCAGATTCCCACAAATTCTTGTTTGGGGGAAATTAACATATGCTCAATGTATTCTAACATTATAGAATAAAAACAAATATATGTTAAAAAAAATGAAAAGCCAGACCATATCAAGGACTGGTGAAGTTGGAGGGTACCCAGAATTTTCGAGCACTACTGGTAGGAATGAAAAATGGTACAGCCTCATAGGAATCAACTTCACAGCTTCCTGCCATGTGACCCAACTATTCTAGTCTGTAGTATTTGCTTGTCCAAGAGAAAGAAAGTGTAAGTTCACATAGGCCTTGTACACAAATGCTCATGAAAGTCTTAGGTGTGATAGCTAACAAAGGATAGAATCCAGCTGTTTCTAGTGAAACAAACAGTGAATGGATAAATAAATCATGGTACAGTTACATTCATACAATACAACACTCCTCAGCAATAAAAATAAATCAATTATAGCTGCACATGACAATAAGGATGCATCTCAAAGTAATGATGCTAAGTGAAAGTAACCAGACCCCTCTCCCCTCAGAAAGGGTACAAATTATGTGATTCCATTCACAGAGAATTCTAGACAATGTATATTAACCTGTAGTGACCAAAGCATATCAGATCTTCCTGGGAATGGAAGGAGCAGAAGTAGCAAGGAGAGATTATAAAGAGGCACAGGAAACTTGGAGGTACTGGAGATATTCACTGTTTAAACTGTCATGAGTGTTTCAAAATTGTAGAGGTAAGTAAAGATTCATCCCATTCTATGTTTTTTAAGTATATGCGGTATACTGCATTTCAATTACATCTCAATGAAGCCGTGAAAATTAAAAACTGAGCAAGGTATATGTTTTATGAGAAAACAGCCTTTGTGGTTTGGGGAAATTACAAAAAGTTATTAAGAAGGCAAAATGGGAATACTCTGATTTTGGAAATATGCAAGGTGTGATCAAAACATACAGTGAATGTTTAGATTAAAATATTGCAGTAAAAGACATGTTACCATTAAACCCCCTCAAAGTACTCTCCCCATTAGCTGGGCATGGAGGCATATGCCTGTAATCCCAGCACTTGGGAGGCTGAGGCAGGAGGATCATTGTGAATTTGAGACCAGCTTGGGTACAAAGCGAGCTCATGGTCAGCCTGAACTGCATAGTGAGACCCTGTCTCAAAAACAAAAAGACAAAACAAAACAAAAAAACCCACAAACAAGTACTCTCCCCACACTCTGGACACCCATTCTCATCATTCTTACTCCTTTCTGAAGCAGTTATGGAGGTCGTCTTTCATAGACATTTTAAGGATGTGAGCAAACATATAATGAAAGTTGCCTGTGGAATGTCATTCTTTGGAAAGGTAGGCTTGTGAGAGCATTACAGTGTCCCCATTCACCTTATTCACCAGCTTTGGGACTGTGGTTATTCTGGCTGTTTCCCAAAGTCAAAATGATCATGAAAGGTAAACGTTTTATATTGACTCAAGACATTGAGTCAGCCTCAACAGTGCAGCTAAAGACTTTCAAAAAAGAGGACTTCCAGAGCTGCTTCAGAAAGTGCCCAGAATGATGGATGAGTGCATTCAAATGAGGGAGAATATTTGGGGGGAACTTCAAGGCAATGTGTCCTTTATTGTACTAAATTTTTAAAATTGTAAACATTCACTGTAGTTTCTTTAATCACATCTCATAAGTTAGAGATTGAGAATGATGACACTTTACAAGGCAAAAATTTTTAAATGTTTAAAAATCAAGGTTGTCCATTTTTGAGACTGGTGTCAGTGTTACAGAGCTCCCAGTCCTGGAAGTGTTAATTTAACGATCATTAAACTTCTTGCTCTGGCTGGGCAATTATCTTCTGTGACTCCTAAGATTCTGATATTTACTTGTTTGCTGAGATATCACTGGGGGGTTCTATTTGCTGGTAGCAAACTCCCTGCCATGGATTTGTATGAAAACAACCATTAGGAATTTTCCTCAAGAATAAAAGAAGTAAAAATAATTCAAAGGAATGGGACTTCAAAGAAGTGGAGTTGAAAGGAACTCAGTTCTTCAGATATAAGAATTACAAGAGAGTACAAAGAGAGTAGTGAGTGATGGGGGGGATGCCGTGTGGGAGGATGGGGAAGTGGGCACTGAGGCTTAGGAAACCTAGGACCTCAGTGTAAGAGTCTGAGAGCTGGAGGAGTGAGCAGAGTTTGGGGAACTAGGGTCTGGGGGTGTTTCTCCACAGATGCCGTTGGACTAGGTCTGGAGTAATCTTCTAAAAGAACAAAACACACCCCCGTGTTCAAAAGCTTCCAATAGCTTCCTGTGACACAAATATCACTAGATGGATTTACCAGGGTTACACAGATATCTCTAAATGAAAATAGCAAGATGTGGAGAAATGTATACCAAAAATGAATGGTGTTAAAAGTAAAGACAATAAAGCTCTCTTTGACATCTGTCTGTTCTGCATGAGCATTTCACACCAGGGCATCACTCTCAACCATGACATGGAATCACAGCATCTCTTGAGCCATTCTCAGGTCCTGCCCAAGCCCCACTCAGGCATATGGTGCTGCTCCAAGGGGGAGATGGAGATAATTGCTGGGGCAGAGGGGGTCCAAGGAGGAGCAGGTGTGATCCCCAGCAGCCACCTGAGTGGATCAATTAAAGGATTATGAAAGCAAGTAGTAAGAAGATGCCAAAGGGATGAAAACCGAACTGGGTAAAAGAAGAATGAGGTCATTTTCCTCATTCCTGAAGACCAAGGTGAGGAGAAGTTCACTCAGATCCTTTCTCTTATCCTTCTTTCCCTTCTTGGCCCATAAAGGAAAAGCCATCAGTCCTATCTTGTGAGAAGGAAGTTGCCAACACCCTTGGTCTCTCCAGCCTCAGCCCTCTCCAAGGAAAGAGGGAGGAACAGTACAATTGGTAGAGAGCAAGACTCACTGAATCTGGTTTACTAAAGGGCAGAAACAGGATGTCTCCAATGTATTGTCTCCATTGACCATAGTCACTCTGAAGCCCTTCCTGGTTTGCCTTTCCCTCTACCCCCAGCAAACACCAGCCTAGAGCTGCATGGTGTCTCAAATCAGACCTCACCTATGGTTAATAATCTTCAATTCAAAAGAGAAATAGGAAGATTAAATCTATTTCTACTCAGCACTTCTGACATCAATGTGTAGGATTTTCCCATCCCAACCACCAATTATCCAACTTCCCAGACACTAACAGGGAATCCACTGACTCAATCTAATTCCAAACCTGACTACCTAGAATGAGCATCAGACCCACTGGTTAAAGGTTCATCCCACATGACCACTCCTGCTTCCGATGCCAATCATCATCTCTGGGCTTCCTGTACTTCTGACTGAGCAGCAATAAACCAAGGGTTCTCATGGCCCCCTGTTCATGTTCAGTAACTTGCTAGAGCAGCTCACAGCATTCGTGGAAAATAGTTTAGTGATCCCATGCTACTTCAAGGAACTCAGATGAAGAAGTACATAATTTGACATCTAAAAGGATACTGAGCATAGGTGCCTCTTCCCTCTGGGAGTAGGGAGGAACCGCCCTTCTGACACATAGATGTGTTCACCAACTCAGCAGCTCTCCAAGCCTCTCGGGCTAGGGTTTTATGGAAGTTTCTTTGCAGTTGACATGACTGATTAAACAGTGACCATTGATGATCAATTCAATCTGCATCCCCTGATCACCCCCCAACAATACACAGAAAAAGACAGGAAGTAGGGCTGAAAGTCTCAATCTTCTAATCACATAGTTCTTCTGGTAACCAGCCTCATCTTGATGCTATTCAAGGGCCCACGAAGTTTCCTTCATTCACACAAACTCAAGAATGACTGAAAGGGGCTCATTATGAGTAACAAAATATGCTCCTTTCATTCTTATACTCAGAAAATTTTAAGGGTTTCAGGAGCTTTTCACTGGTAACCAGAGACAAAGGATCAGATACATATTTCTTATTATATCAGTGTTACAGAGGCTCTCCTCAGCATTGGACCTAGCCATATTCCTAGTCAAGGTGTAACTGAGACCTTCCTTTGGGAGCTTTTAGGGAACTGTGCAACTATCAATAAAAAGAAACCATTTGCTTTGTGTGGGAGCTCATCCATCAGAATCTTGGAAGAGAAGTGACAAGCAGGATCTGCTCACCATGAATGCTTAAATAGTAGTAAAGAACCAAAAGAGATGACACAAAGGAAATAGCAAGTAGTCTAATAAATACCACAGGCTCTCTTCTTTCTCTTGGCAACAACCTCAACTAAGACTGTGGTGTACACAGTGCTATCCCCACTCCATATATGAGTAAGAAGAGATTCCAGTAGTTAACTAATAGCTAGTGGTGGGACCAGGCTGTTGCAGAGAGCTCTTAATCACTGAAATATTCTACCTCTCTAAATGAAAAATGTTTTCATTATTAGGCTGTTAACATTATGATCTTGACAGAAAGACAGACTACCAAGGAAAGTCGGTAGCTTCTGTAACCCAAACACAAGCTGTCAGAGGCAGAGAACACTGTAGTGTAGTACGTGGAGCACAGGACTTGGCCCCAGGAGACCTAGCCTCAAGTTTCAGGCCTACTATGGAAGTCCACCCCTCCATTTGGCAAATTCTGTACGCTAACAAGGCTCAGACAAGATCATGCATATGAAAGTACTTTACACATGCAACCCCTGTCTGAATAAGCACATGCTTAATATGATGGTAGTTTCTTGTTGTCACAATTGAGTTGAACCAGTGGTTCTTTATCTAGGGTGACTTCGTTCCCTAGTGGAACTAGACAATGTTCAGAGACATTCTAGTTGTCACAACTTTGGAGGGAGTTGTTATTGATTCCTAGTGAGTAGAGGTCAAGGATGCTGCTAAACATCCTACAATGCACAGGATAGCCTCCTGTAACAGAATTACTCAGCCCCAGATATCAATAGTGCCAAGGCTGAAAAACATTGGTTTGAAATGAACTCATTCATCATAACAATTCAGGGGCAGAGTTGATGTTCAATAAATATTGATTGAATATATGAATAAAGAAGTAATCAATTCTACAAGGTGGTTAACATGAGAGAGCAATGTCAGAATAACTAGACAGTTTATAAATAAGCCAGGAAGACCAGGGAAGTGCTACACCCCTGCTACTCAAAATGTAGCCCACAGACCAGCAGCAGCCTCACCATTATCGGTGCACCTATTAGAAAAGCAGCATCCCAGATTCTATCCCAGAACTACAGAATCAGAAACTGAATTCTAGAGAGATTCCCAGGTGAGTCATAGGCACTTTAAAGTTTGAAAACCACTGTAACAATGTCTGCACTTGGTGGCAAGTTAATACCCAATAGCAATGTTATGTTTTAACTGATTAGTGTGGAAAGGTCTTATTAAGATCAGCTGCGCTAAAGTTTCCTTCTTGGCTGTAGAATTCAGCTTTAACTACAGGTACCATTTCCACCTGGATTCTCTCCATTCGAACAACAGAGTCCACCCCCCAGGCATTAGCAACTCTTCTCTCTCTCTTCACAAAATAAAACGCTGACTATAATGAAATATGGCACATTATCAATACCTCCTGTGCAGAAACTGCATGGAATGCCACAACTGAAAGATTCCCTGAGGAAGAAAGGAAAATTCTGCAACAACTTTTATTTGGAGTCTGACTGTTTCATTGACTTTTACCCTCCAGGTGAAGGGGCAGCCAAGAAAACTGCATTCTGTGTGATTCTGTGAGTTTGTACCCTTGACTCTGAATGTGGTTTAAATTATGTCCCTTTGCAACAGGGGAGGGGAAAAGAGGTGTTCTGCCTCAGCCCCAAAACTGAACATTTTCCTCCAATCAAAATTATCATATTTTTCTTTCAAAGAATAATAGGATATAAGAACTTAGTATCTATTGAGCAATGACCAAGTACCAAGGCACCATTCTATTTTACTCACTTAGGATCTGCATACCTAATGAGGTAAAAATTATCAATATCCCCCATGTTATAGAAAAGGAAACTTAAGCCTACAGAACCTAAGAAACTTTCCCAAGGTCAGGAAACTAGAAAGTGAATGAAGCCAAGATTTGAATCCAGGAGTTCTGACTTCAGAGTTAGTATTCTTAGCCTTTCCACTACTCATTCTGTTTACACTTTAGATTTCATGAGAAACAGTAAGTTAAAATTCTGCCCTGATGAAATATCCAGCCTCATAAAGGAAGCTAGATTGACAGTTATAATATGCAATATCAGACACTTAGAGCAAAGATATTGTATTTCTTCTGTCTAGTGCCATCATGTCCTCCTTCTTTTTCTGCCATTAGTCTAATTTGATTCAGTGGTTTGGAACGAAGAAACATGTTAAAACATGTCAGGTACCTTCCAGGTGGTCATTACAATGGTTGAAAGAATAAATAGATAAACTATTTGATAGATGAATGAACATGGTCCTACAATGAGGTCTTGAGAAATGAAGGCATCACGAATAGTCACAATTTCTTAGTGAAAATATCTGTTTTATTTTTTCCTTTCCATCCAAAGCATCCCCCAAGCCCTGTTCTTACTCATGGAATTGCTCCTCTCCCAACTCTACAGTAGCATCAGTGAGTTACAACGAAAGGACAGCCAGATGGAAACAGCCCTTAAAATTTCCTCTGCTTATGTTTTTAGATCTTGCTTTAAGCATCCTCAGAGGTCACTGAGGAAGGTGGGAAGGCTAAATAGGATGGTCCTTCTACAGGTCTCTGCTATTGCTGCTCTATCTGCTGTGCTCTATAAATCAGGATTTTGCGTATACCATGCAATGGAGCTGCAATGGTTCCCAATGGAGCTGCAATGGCCTTGCATTATGTTCAACATCCTAGCCAACACAGGTGAAGTATGCCAAACCAAGGAGTTCCTTTCTTTAAGGATTCTGGAATCAGGAGAAAGAAAATGAGAACAACCTTTCCAGGTAGTAACAACTGTATAATACGGAAAAAATGGGATCCATTGGAACCTAAATTTTCAACCCCAGGAAGGCAGCTTGTATGCATCAGGAGAGCTGCATAAAGCTTTATGCTAATATGCAGCAAGAGCCAAAGATGAGAGAGCGAGAGAAATTACTTCTGACAACATTCAAGTCTCTGCTTCCAGACACTTAACCTCTCTAAGCTATCATTTCTTTTTTGTAAAATACGAAGGTAGGGGAGGGAAGGCTGTGTTCCCACCACTGTTGGAGGAAGAAAGGGCTTTTGCCAGTCAATGGCCAAGCAACATGGAAGGTCGACTCTCTTTTAATCACACTCAGACCCCAGCAGGAAAGAGCAACATCCGATGAAGAAATCCAGTTCTTTCTGTGCTTGCCTTCTGAGATCAGACAAGATCGGGTACTATCAGGGAGGTATGGTCATAGACTGTGCTTGCCTTCTACACAGTCTTTTGAGACCTGGCCTCAGGTGATATGGTTTTCCTTGATCATACAGACTACATAGCTCTTCTTTGAGGAAGCACAGTAGCATCATTGAGTTACAACGAGAGGACAGCCAGATGGAAACGGCCCTTAAAATTTCCTCTGCTTATGTTTTTAGATTTTGCTTTAAGCATCCTCAGAGGTCACTGAGGAAGGTGGGAAGGCTAAATAGGATGGTCCTTCTGCAGGCCTCCGCTATTGCTACTCTATCTGCTGTGCTCTATAAATCAGGATTTTGCATATACCATATGACACATTCTGACATTTTCCATTTTATTTTTTTAAAAGAAGGCAAATATTCCCTCCAAAATTAATGTTAGTATCTCCTACTGGCTCCCAAGATGGCATACCCACAAAGCTCTTTCCAACTGGGATTTGCATCAAATGAGTTTCCCATATCCAAAGTCACAAAACTGCTTCTGACAGATGAGAAGGGACGTGTTTAATTTCAGCTCTATGTAATTGGCTAACATAAAGTTAAAAGACAAAAGCAAAGAGCTTCCTCTCCAAAAACTTTCAATGGCAACATATACATTTTAGGACTTTTGCCTCCTAGTGGGGACTGGGGCAGGGGATAAATAGAAGGCTGGGTAGCACGGGGTCTCTAGTCCCACATAGAGCTTGTTCCCTCTGTTCAGTATCTTTCCAAAAATATAAGCTTCAGAACATGAAGCAATTCAAAAACCACACAGGCTCACCCCAGGTCTCCAAGTCCGTCCACACGTCAAGCGATCCACCCAAACTCCCTTTTCACCACGAATTCTGCAAGTACAACCAGCACTCCTTTTGATAAATGCCCTTTGCTAAGATGCAGGTCAGTGTAATTTCCCAAAAGGTTAGAAGGAGTGACTGCTCAGAGAGGGCTCGCTTATTATTTTAAATGCCACCCATCCCATTCTCTAACATTTAAGAAGTTATTTACAACTTGATTCCCCCACACCTGCCTGTGTGTCTGACCTGCCTCCCGCCTGCTTGCATCGCTATCCCTGCAAGCCTTGAAACAGGATTCAATGACCAAGAGTCCTGCCCTTCCAAATCAGGGTGGTGTCTCACTGAAGAGAAGGAAGCCACACTAATGGGTAATTTTTCCTCTAAGTCATGCTTTAAAAGTCATCAATAAAATTCACCTATTTTGAGGCATGCAGGATTGATTGTATCCATGTGGCTGCAGATGTTTCGTCCATTTTCAATTTGTTCAGCCAGATTAAAATCCCAATACCAATGTTTTACACTAACAAGCTAGCAAGTCTCAAAAAGTCCTCATTTCTCCTCTCTATGTTGTTGGTGCATTGATCTGAGTGAATAATTTTAGCTAAATACACTTTTCAGGAACAAATATTCATAGCATAAACCTGTTGGAATAATAATTAAAACGGTAGTAGTAATAACATAAAGATCATCTATTTAATGTCTAATGTGTGCCAAGACTGATGCATCGTATTCAGTCACTTATTATATATAACTATATACACATATATGGGTATAGAATTTTATATGAGAGACTATATATAAGTGCTTATTCACACTATCTCTACATATTAGATATGACAGCATTATTCTTGACAAATAAGAAAGGTGATATTCCTCAGAAAGAAGACTAAAATCCAGAATATATAAAGGACCATCCCAAAACTAGACCACACTAACATAAAAGACCGAATCGAGAAAAGAACAAGTGAAAGGAACAGACATTTCTCACAAGAGAAGTATAAATGGCCAAGAAACATGGAAAAATGTTCAACATTTCCGATCATTAGGGAAATGCAAATACAAACAACTCTGAGATTGCATCTTATACTAGAAAGAATGATGATCAAGAAATCAAAGAACAACAAATGCCGATGTGGCCATGGTGAAAAAGGAGCCCTCTACATTGTTGGTGGAAATGTAAACTAGTATGACCATTATGGAAATGATTATGGAGATTTCTCAAAGAGCTAAAATTAGAAATTCCATATGACCCAGCTATTCTCCTTCTAGGTATCTTCCCCAAAAAGCTAAAGACATCATATTACAATGATACTTTCATATCAATTTTTATAGCCCTACAATTCATAATAGCTAAATCCTGAAAGCAGCCTGTACTTCTAACCACAGACAAATGAATAAAGAAAATGTGGTATCTATACTTAATGAAATACTACTCAGCTATAAAAAAGGATAAATTTGAGACATTTGTAGGCAAATGGAAAATACGACAGTGAGTGAAATAAATCAGACACAGAAGTTTAATTACTGTATGGTATGTCTCATTTGGGTAAGGCAAATAACAAACAGAAAAATAAAGACTAGTTAGAAAGAAACAAAGGGATAGATCTCTCACAAGTGGGAAGGGGTCCAGGAGATCATGAAGAGAGGAAAGTAAGAAGAATTAAGATATGCCATGTACAGGAACCTGATAACCTTAATTAATGTAAATATTTTATGTCATAAGCATGAGCTAATAATAATAGTAACTACAATAGTAATGACAGTGAGGAAAAGGGATTTAGAGATGGAAGAAGGAAGGTGGGCAGGAAGGGAAAGGAACTAAACAAAAGACACAAACTGTTTTATTCTCATGTACCCACTCCCCCTGAAGAATGCAAACTCCATGTACAGCGAGTATATACTAATAAAAAAATTTTTGAATAAACAAAAGAGAGAAACAACAAGAAAACAGAGGTTGAGAACTTCCATGACTCTCCTGAAACCTCTGTCACTATGGGAGTGAGGACTGGATTTTAGACAGTCTGCTCTTTCTACCACACCCACTGTTTCTCAATCTTAGTATACCAAGAACCCTCACCTTGCAGCAGGAGTCCACACCCCTCTACCAGTCAAAACACCCAACTTATAGAACAAAATGGCTATAAAAGTTCCATTGTCATAACTTCTGGCCTGGAATAAGAAATTCTGAAAGTAGAATGAACCCAGCCTCCTTCTTCTCAAAGAACCCAGGAAACCTTGGTCTCATGGTCCACCGTGGCTGCATCTGTTGACAATGGGTTCAGAGTAACCCGAGTTTGAATTCTGATTCCTTCATTTATTAGCTATGGCACTTTGAACAGTCACTTAACTTCAGTGAGCCTCCATTTCTTCATCTTAAAAATAAAAGGGGAACCCAATAATACCCATCCTACAGTGTTTTGGTAGAGGAAAAAATGAAGTGCTGTGTGTTAAGTGCTTGTGGCTGGAGTTATGATAAACAAATGTCAAATACTACTATTATAATGAGCTATCTTCTTTAGGAGTAGTTAGAGATTTGATTGAAAATCTTTAAGAACAGGAGATGATACATTTACTATTGAAACAAAATGATCATCCTAAAACTCTAACCACCATCCATAATGCCACCACCTCTTCCTCTTCCTCCTCTTTTGCACAGATGCAACTACCCAGGTTTTGAAAAGTTAATAACTTTTCAAATAGTAAATAACAGTTATCTCTGTCCAGTTTCTGAGTTTCCCAGGGAAGCCCAAGGCTGTGCAGGGCCTAGGCTGGTTCTGAAACATGTCACCTTTGCTACTGGACACCTGCTCTGGCGCTGTCTGCTGTTCAGTCCATATGACTGAGAACTTCCAACCTCCAACCTAACTAATGTCCCAAGGATATATTGGTTGATTTTTTTCCCCATATCTTCTTTCCTCTTTAATTTCTTCCTGTTTTTCCTTTGCCTCTTCCTATCCCTAATATGCCCCTCTCTCATTATTCCATTTATGATAATTAGATCATACTTCGACCTGTAAACTCTCAGATCTGCCCAGTAATATCTGCATCTCTATTCTGCTTCAGTACCAAGGGTGTGCAGGAAAAAAAGACTTGAACTTGACGTTTATTCCAAAAACTATCTCCCAGTGCTACAAGTAGCACCAAATATATGCTACTTCCTAGGATTGCTGTAATGAATGACCACAAATTACACCTAAAACAAATTTATTTTCACACAGTTCTGAAGGCCATAAGTCTAAAATCAAAGTGTTTGCAAAACCACACCACCTCTAAAGGCTTTAAGAATTAATCCTTCCTTCCCTTGTTGGCTGGTAGCTGCAAAACTACTATCTCTGCCTCCATCTTTTCTTCTTCTAGCTCTTATATAGATATGTGCCATTAATTTAGAACCTACCTGGACAATTCAAGACAGTGGCCTCTCAAGATCCAAAGACATGCTTTCTGCATAGAGAAAGACTCACAAGATCTAGGTAAACACATCTTTTTGGGGGATTGCACCATTCAGCCCCTTCCAAGAGCCTAATGAGTCCTGCAAAAGCTGTGGCATGCTTTCCTTTCCCCGTTCAGCTCACTTCACCCCTTTACCAAAACAAAGCTAACACAAAGCCTTCCGTTTCATGATATGAGCCAGATCTCCCCCACTCTCTTCCTTAAACCCTATATTTTGCAGAACTCCAATCTTGATATAGCAGATTAGGGAATAACATGGGAAAATGAAATGAAACTCCAGGGAGATAAAGGGCTCCTGGTCCCCATTCCACCAAGTCATCTTCATATGGCACAAGAATTGCTGAGTGGGAGATACTGACCAAGCCTTTTCTCACTTTCTCCAGCCAGACAGATGCTGAGAATTGGGCAATGTGACCACTTTCCAAAATGCACTTATATCCCAGCAACAAAATTCCCATTTTCAAATAAATCTGGGAAGAGTTGAATTAAATAAATTCAGACAGGTTTTCTTTGTTGAAGAATTTATCAGTGATCTCAACACAGTAAGTTATGAATAGAGGTAAAAATAATTTATATTTCCCACATTTACAGTCAGAGAACTCCTTGACTTAGGAGGCATCTGATAGTCCTAATGTTCTTCCAAAGCACAATGACAGATTATAATATGGCCATTCTATGTCATTAAGCAGCAATCAGACCATCAGAGAAATGCAAACAAAACAAGGTGTCACACCCACTAGGATGATCATGATTAAAAAGTCAAACAATAGAAAGTGCTAGTGAAGCTACAGAGCAAGGGGGACACTCAGACTTAGCTGATAGGAATGTGAAAAAACTAGAAAAAAATTTAGCAGTTCTCTACTAAGGGCAAATTTATTGCAGAACCCAGCAACTCCAATCCCTAGAAAGAAGATTATACATAAATGTTCATCAATTAGTGAGTGGTTAAATAAAATGTGGTGCATCCTTCCAATGTTATAGTCATCTAACTGTAAAAAAGAATAAAACTAATACATGTTACTACATGCATGAACCTCAGATACATTATGCTAAGTGAACAAATCCAGGCACAAAAGATCATGCATTCTTTGATCCCACTTATATGAAAGGCCAAAAGAAAACTATGTAGAGATGAAAAGTAGATTAATTAGTGGCTGCCAGAAGCTAGGAATGCGAGTAGAGATTAACTGTAAATGGGCATAAGAGATCTCACTAAAGCGGTGAAAATACTCTATAACCGGGTTGTAGAGATGGCTGCGTAACAGCGTATTTACCAAAAATCATTAACTTGTACACTTAAAATGGGTGAATTTTATCATATGTAAATTATATATCATCAAAGTTTTTTAACTAGCTATTGCTGATGGATGAAATAAAACTTTATTTACCTAACAAAGTGCCTGTCAAGCTAAGTAAATGCTAACCACCCTTGCTTGCTCAAATGAAGATGCTGAGCAGCTATTTGAGAAGTATGGTTTCAAGAGCGAAGATTTTCATTGCACTTGGGAAAGCTGAGCAAACTGTTTCAAGTACCTGCCTTTTGATCATGCTTAGAGGCAACATTGAAGTCTTTCTTATTAGAAGATGTGCCCTCTGTAGAGGTACTTGCAAACAAGAAATACTTATGATAAATCCCCAGTTGTACTCTGTGTACTCTGAACGAAACCAGAGCCAACTCTTAGAATATACTAAAATGGTGGAATTGATTAGAATTCCAGGACCAAAGTGATACAAGTTCTAAGGGAGAGAGATTGGGCTCTTTGATCTGCCTGGTTCTACTCTGACTTCTGTCTAATTAGCAAAGCTTTTGAGGCAGACTGATAAGCATTCAGGGCACTGCGCATATCTGGTCACTGACTAATTAATTAATTTTTGACTTTGAGCAGTGACACTTAATTTGAAAACTTTCTACCATCCATGGATGAATGTGGAAATGTAGGGCAAAAAATGTTTAAATATTCTAAAGGTGCCATTTCAAGTCCAGTTGGTTTCAGAGAAGGCAAAATGGGTCAGTGCATTAAGTAAAGAGATGGATGGTGGAGGGGAAAGCCTAGTTCTCCAACAGTATTCCTGGGTGTCTGGGCTTAGTCATCTGTCCTCTCTCTTGTCATGGTCCTTGTATTTGAAATTCAGTGGACTCCATGGTATTGTTGTTTATTGAGCCATGACTGCATGCATTGGCCATAGAGAGAAAAGGGACAAAACCCAAAATAATCATGGATAGGAGAATGGGAGGTAGACAAAGCCCATAAATCTGCACAGAGACATTTTAGGTGAATAGTACTCAGGTCTGGAGTCTGAAGATGACAGCCATAAGGCAGCCTGTCCTCTTCTTTCAAAATACAGCTCCAATGGACCCCAGCCATGCCCGTCTCTCTATGCCTTGCCTAGAACTGGCTGCACACCACAAAGCAGGGCTCAGGGGGCACAACAGAGGCTGTGAGGCACACCAAGCAGGAAACATTGGTTATATGTCTCTTGATGGAAAACAATTGCCCACCCTGGTCTAGATTGACCCACCATTCTGTCTTTTGGGTATGACCAAAGGGACATTCAAAATTCTCCTTTTTGAAGCCCTCCCTGTGAGCTGGTGCAATGCATAGGCTGCTAGGGGGAGACCCTTTTCCTGTGAGTCAGCGCCATTCACAGACTGCAGGAGAAGAGAATAAGAAGTCAACAAGAAGCAAGCCCTTCC
>RJWT010014131.1:0-21270 GCA_004365215.1 Cuniculus paca
GGGGAAAAGTAGGGCCATGTCAGACTCTAGAGTTTTAAAAGTGGATAATTTATTTCACTGACAAATGTATTTGGCTCTGTACACCAGGCAAGATAAGTTAGATTCTGCATTTAGATTGGTGATACCACTCAGAGTTTGAAAGAAGAAATGTTTAAATTTGTCCATACCACAAATAAGATACTGAGATCAGGCTTTGCCCCCAAAGAATTACAATTTAGAGGTATCATGTTACGGGAACTCTTTTAGAATATTATGCAAATTTTGTTCCCTTATCAACGGCCATGTCAACCCTCCAGCCTATGAGGCATGCCTGTCCTTTTCAGGGGTCTGTCTGCCTGTTTCACAATACCTGATAGAGAAGGATGGACCAGCTGATCCGAGATCAGGGCAATAATTCTCCAGCCTGTATAGTGGGGCCAGCTTCTAGCCTCTTGGTTTGAGGGTAAATTTTATACCACTTGGCTTGAGCACCTAAATTGCTAGCTATAACTCTGGCACTGAGGAGAAACAGGAGCTGGTGGGTTTTACTGTTGTAATTCAGATAGGAGAGGCCAGCCTAACAACAGTATCTCCTCTCCTCTCACTGGCACTTAGTAAAAAACTTCAGCACACATTATCACCATGTTTACTGCTCCCCAGGATCTAAAGTTATTGAGAGATTCAGGTCTTCTGCAAGTCCGAAAAATAATGAGCACATATCTATGTGCCGAAAGAATTAAAAGGAGATTCCTGGAGTAACATGACCCTAATGTAAGGCTCAATTATGAACATTGTTGCTGTCTTTTCTAAACACGGACTATTATGCAAACTCCTGTAATCCAGAGCTCTGTTAATAACTGTGGCTCTAAGGTTTACTTAAATAACTTCTTGAGTCTCCAGGTCATCGTCTTCTCATCTTCAAAATGGGAAGAATTCTGTCTCAAGAGTCTTACGAGGATTTTAAGTGCTAGTGGGCATAAAGCCCTAACACGGTAGCTTTTTTCCTTAGTAAGTATTCAGTAACCATAGTGTTCCTGAAACAATATATGCCTTTCTAATGTATCCAATTCATGAAATGTTAATAATTATCTGAAAATGTAAAATACTCCAAAATCTAAGCACCAACATGATGTCATGGGGGAAAATTCCGCACCTGACCTCACATGATGGATTACAATCAAAGCTCAGGCACACTGAAAGTATTATATAAAACTGCTTTGGGGGTAGATGTATGAGGAATATATGAAACATAAATGAATTTTAAGTTTAGACTTGCATCCCATCCCCAAGATATCGCATTATGCATTGGGAATATTCCAAAATGCCAAAAAAATCTGAAATCTGAAAACTTTCTGATCCCAAGCATTTCAGATAAGGGATATTCAATACAGATATGATATGGGCCAATTTTAGAACTCTGGATGTTTGTTACTTTATTCAACACATTATTCTATTTATCTGTGTCTTTCCGGATGGACTTTTATAGTGCTTTTACTCAGTTGTATATTTAAGAAACACCATAGCAGATCTGTCCAGACCATACTTTCTAAATAAGCACAGAAGCAATTCACAATCAGCTCAAGTGCCTAGCATGTTTTAGACTTTCTTACTTTAGAGAAAACAAAGAGATGTAGAAGAAGTGAATGTGCGATCCTAGTAAAAGAAGTCTTTTAACTCCCCCTCATACACATGTACATTTATCTCTGGGGTAAATTAAATCATGTTGCAAGTTTGACATATCCACTAGGAGGCCAACATTTTATTTATTTAATTATTTATTACTTTTTTTTTTTTTTTTTTTTTTTTAGTTTTTTGAGGCAGAGTCTCCCATGCAGTTCTGACAGGACTTGAGCTCACTACGTAGCCAAGGTTGGCCTCAAAGTCGTGGCAATCTTCTTGCCTCAGCCTCCCAAGTGCTGTCATTACAGGCATGCACCACCATGCCTGGCCTGAGGCCAATCATTTATAAATAATAAAAGATGAAGATGACCTGGACTTTTATTTAATCCAGTGTTTCAACCTCTTCCCTCTTCCTATTAATATGTCTTAAAATAGGACATGTAGTCCCTCTCCTCTGTTCCTGCTAAAATCTCAGAGTGCCACATTCTTTCCAAAGGGTCCATTGCTTCTCGATCAGGGAATCCTGGATGGGCAGGGCTCTGAAAAGCATCCACTTGTTCTGATATTGGGAAACCAAGAGTCTTTTGGCCACAAGTTTGAAGGGCTGAGGAACGGCATGGACACCGGGCATTCCGGGAGACAGTAGGCAGCACAGCACGGAAGGGGCAAAGCCAGATATTCTGCTGTCTCGTCATCAGAGTGGGCAGCATAGAGACAGGCTGTTTTCTAAGAGAACTTCTGAACTGGGCCTAAGGCAGGGATTGCTAAATTAATTTCTAAAATTCTCATTTACCTAAATTAATTTCTAAAATTCTCATGTACAGGTGGTAGCATCTCTAATTTGGGAGTTCCAGAGCAAAAGAAAAGCTTCCCAGAATGTAGGATGATAAACTCTTTTAAATCCCAGATTAGAATATGTAGTTTCTCCAAAGTTGTTTTTCTCCTGACTTGTGCATTTCCTCAAAGGTACTCTTCTTATAAAACTACAATGAAGGTACAATTCCCCTGCCTACCCCTGTGAAGCTTACTAAATGTTAAAATAATAATTACTTTGAACATACTTGAAGATCCTTCAAAGCAGGATAGTATTTGGAGACCATCATTATCTCCTCGTATCAGGCACTAGCTTTGTCTTGCGGCCACCGTGTGACAGGTACTTCCATTAGTGCTATTCAGAAGCACTAATGCTTTGCAAACTAGTACGTTTCCTACCACACGTCTTTATCTAACACCAAGGCTCTTCGGCTTGTAAATCTTTTTCTTTTGTGTCTTTTTAGTCTTTTGGTGCTTGGCTCTATTTTCATTGTCAAGTCCACTACCAAAATTTCTTTAGTCATAATTTGCCAGTACCTTGGCATTTCTAGGATATTAAGAGTAGATAAATACAAAAGAACATAATATGTGCATTGGGGACTGTCCACTCAAAACGTCATCCCTCTCAGTCAAAGATTAACTTTGGACCAAACCTTTGAGAGTAATGCTCTTTAGGCTGTTAACTTAGCAAATGAACAAGAAATTACAATCTGTTAGGCAACATCTGCCAAAAAGGAAGTCACACTTTGGCAGGAGTAGCCAGGAGGCCCTCTGATGATTTGGGGCTGAGCCAGTCAGGCACAAGCTGCTCATCTGTGCAGACAGGGCGGCCCATCTCATAGGTCAGGAAATTCTGGCTTTGTGGATCACATCAGTGTTGTGGCCCATGTGCGGTGAGCAAATATTGACAGGATTGGACCCTCTTGGTTGGGATGGGGGTGTTGTTGGTTAATGATTACAGATTCCATACCTGAAAGAGCTTAAAATCTTTACAGAGAGATTGGGACACAAAATCTGTGAGCTAAGAAAAATGCTCTTATTTAACCCGTTCTAGAGGGAAACCCCACAGGACAGCACAGTACGGCATGAACATAGTCGCTTATCACTGTTGGGGTCTGAAGGACATGTGTTTCCTGGTCCCTTGACAATTTACTGGTATCTAGGGAATGACAGAAAAAAGAAAGGAAAGGACTTAACATTTATTAAGGACTTACAATATACTGTGCACTGGTCTCGAGATTTTATATACATTTTTCTTACTAAATCAGCAAGAGAAGGTTTTATTAGTTCCTTTTGTCAGGTAAAGAAAAAGAGAAGTGAGTTGTCAACATGATCAGGTAGATAAAGACTCAAATTCAGGTCCATCAGATTCCAAATCCCAAGACCACAATAAGTGAAGGCATTTGCAGGGTATGGCTAAAGACAAGCAAGTGGGAGGAGAGAGATAAAGGGGACCATTTATCCACCTTCCACAAGGGTGGGTCTTGATTGTGAGGGTGACAACAAGACGGGCTGCTCACCCTGCTGTGAAAAGCAACATGGAAGCACATCTATTATCGCTTATTCCAAACAGGTGCAAAATGATGCAGAAAACCATGATTTGGCCTATTTTATGCTTTAGGTTCTGAATATGAGCCAATCTCTAGCCTTTTGCTCCAGTAAGCACACTAACAGAACTTGATTGAGATCTGGGGGCTATATTTGGGGCCCTGTGATGATAAGGAAATAAAACAGAGCAGAAGCTCTGAGATAAATGGCCCAGTCATTTGGCTCTTTGTTTTGCTAAAGCAGCCACAAGGAATGAACTTAATAGTTGAAGAGTTAACTAAATCCGTTCAGGTGAAATCCAAAAACTGATAATGTTTAAAGTGAATATAAAATAGGAATATTTGTTCTGAAAGACATGAAGGGTCAATGAGAGACAATATTTGGGGTACCAGGGATCAAACTCACAACTTTACACTCGATAGGCAGTCACGTCGCTGAGCTAAATCCCCAGTCCTGAAAGACAATATATTGATTCTCTCCAAAAGCTAGCAAAAAAGAGTATAGAAATCTAAAAGCTAGCATCTTTCAGATAACTGGAGCTTTGGCTATATTAGTTGTCACTGTTAGAATTCAAATATTGAAGTACTTGTCCCCTCAGTATTGTAGACCCGGTAAGAGAAAATTTTAGCGTCCGAGTTTGTTAATTATTTCTCTCAACCAGCAGGTGTCGCCAGAGACGAGCACATTTGCTACCGCGGTCCTCAGGGATGTACCGAAATCCCGTGGACATCCAGCTTCCTCCTCCTCCTAAGGTTGGCTTCCTCGGTGGAAGCTTATCTGGAATGGCCAGCATGCACGTCCATTCTCAGAGTTTACTATACAGAGGCAGCTTCCGCGCTGGGATGTGTAGACCCCTGAGTCCCAGCTGCAGAGATTCTAATTTAGTAGGTCTGGAGTACAGCGTTAAGTAATTTCCATGTCCATATTCCCTGCTCTTTACCCTTTCATCATTCCCTATTGTGAATACGCGTTTAGAAACAGTGATTTGTTCCCTAAGCTCGCTGTACTTTATCATCCCGTAGGCTCAACTCGGAGACAGTCAGATGGCAAAGTGATTCATTTGTTGATTTATTCAGCAAACATCTGTTGAGCCTTTACGCCTTGCCTTCCACCATCGGGTACCTTCATAAGGACATGGAGCTCATCCTGCTATGTCAGGTGTGATGAGAATCAATCATAGATCAATCACAGAATCCAAGAAAGACTCAAGCCTTCTTATTTATATCCACCCTATCAAATAACCTCATTTCCACCATGGTAGGAGAAAGTTTTCCCTTCCCCATAAAAAGTATTCATATATTTATAGAAACAGTGCCAATAAATTGATTCTTAGTGGTTAGTTTATAGACACAAACATACCAATAACATATCTGAGAGTAAATCTTACTCCTATGGCTTTAAATATAAAAATAATAAATCCCTTAGTATGTAAAAATCAAAATGCTATGTTTTACTGTCATGTTTTAATAAAAATCTTAGTAGTAAAAGTGTGAGATAAATTATATTGCTACAAAAGAAATATAAACAAAACTTCCATTAAGAACTTAAAACTGCTGTCACAGGATAGCCTGGGGTGGAGAATTGAGCCTAAGTATATTTTTGAAAACTGATGAAATCATGCATTCCAATGCAGACTACAGGTAAAAAAAAAACACAGGTACCCAGTGAATAACTCTTAAAATATCCAGAATCCACTCTTTTGTCATTTTAAACTTTCTGATCATTAGAAAAATTTTTTTTCACTAGAATGGACTTTAAAGGTCACTGAGTCGCATCTTTGATTCTGTACTCAGTACTGCTTTGGACCAATTTAGCTACAAGAGTGCCACCCAACCCTTGCACGCAATCCTCTGCAGTCAGGAAAGTAGTAATTTCTCCCCTAGCACTAAGTCTACCTTGGGACTTCCAGGTTGGAAGTTTTTTTTTGTATCTGCGAGAAAAATCGGTGACTCCACCAGAAAGCCTTTGCTTCCTAAGATTTAGCATGGTGTCTGGGTTAGCACTGCACATCAGCTGCATTTACAGTGGCTGCAACATGGAAAGGATCAATTTTCCTCATGTAACACTAAGCCTGAAAGGCAGCAAGCCTCAGGCTGGAGAAGCTATGCAAAGAGATCTTCCAGGAACCATGCTTCTGGCTTTCAGTTCTGCCATTTTTAAAATGACTTGAGAGATTATTGCAGTTACTCCAATATTCTGTCTGCATTACGGACAGGCCAAAGATGGGGAAACAAGAGGATGGGAGGTATATCAGGAAAGCAAAACATCCTTAAGAGATTCCCTGTTATACTTCAGATTACATCTCACCAGACAGAATTGTCACATGGTCACCTGAGGCTTTAATGAGCTCTGGTAAGGTGAGCATTTCATTTGGGCACCTTGATAATCAGAATGACATCTGGGTTATATTCACGAGGAAGAAGGACAGAATTGATATTGGGTAGGATAATTAGTAGTCACTGCCAAAGACTTACAGGAATAGACGATTCATACATGTTCAGTGACTGATGAAATAGAAATCTTAAAAACCATTAGAGCCACTGGTTCGGAATGAGATTAAAAAATCTCTTTTTTTCCTCTAATATCTCTCTAGACATGTAAATATAATGATCATTTGTCTTCCTTTTCTCCACCCCATGGTGTTTCTTTTCCAAGTTTACCTCTTTCCCAGGCTTTCTCTGGAAACTCCTCCATTTGCACCTTCTATCTTGTTGTTCCATCATATAAGTCTTCTTGTTTCAAGATTGCTTCATTGTCCAGAATGCTGCTTTAAGTCTAAATTCTAACCAGGAGGATTAGGGCAGGAGGAGGGGAAAGACAATCGTTCTTTAAAACCTTTTCCTGGTAATAACATATTATTTCCACTTACATCCTATTGGCGAGAACTGAGTCACATGGTCACAACTGTAAGGGGTGCTGGGAAATACAGTTCTTTTTATGGGTGGCTATATGTCCATTTAAAAATCAGGTAATTACCACTGTTAAAGAATAAGAGAAAGGATATTGGGAGATAGCTTGCACTCTTAGCCACTTCTTCTATTTCCTTGTCTAGATCAGTGATATAAACATTGAACTGTTCAAGACTAAGGCCAGTAAGAGTTAATATTTATTATGCATTTACTATGTGCCAAGCACTGCCCTAGACACTTTATATATAATAAGGTAGTTAATCTTCACAAAGAGCTCTTAAGTAACACACTAGTATTAGCCTAATACCTAAGTGAGAAAACAGAGGCGAAGAGAACCTATGGCCCAAGGTCATACAGTACATGCCCTTGCTCGGAGTCCAAGCTTCTAATTAACAGTGCGTTGCCTTTGGGCAGTGTGAGGAAGACATAAACTTGTTTTACTTTGGCAATGTTTATTTTGGAATATTTTATTATGCACATCTAGAACCCACCTTCACTATTGGAGGCCTTCCTTGGGTTGACATTAATTGCAAGCCATAGGCTTTTTACTTCAGGGTGACGACTGGTCCACCCATATTTCTTCTCCAGTCTGTTTATCAGCTAAGCCTTTATAACTAGAATGGACAGGGCCAGATCCTGAGCCAGGTGTATGCCGAGGAAGAATGGCGGCACGTCCTTAGGCGGAGCAAATGTGACGGTCTGGCAAAGAGGCCACGGCAGTGTGGAGTGCTAGAGCATGGACAGGTTCAAAGGCTTTGCAGCAAGAAAGACCGTGGGTTGAATTCTGGATCTGCCATTGCCACTGGACAAACTCCTTAACCTTTCTGATAAAACCTACCCTGCACACTGGTTGCGAGGGTGAAAGCACATGCGCACGTGTGCACACGGCAGGTATCCGCAAACTGCAAGCACGGAATCTGGCATCTGGCAGGCACTGGTGGCTTTATTACTTCGGGGATGACCACTGAAATCTCAGCCTTTTACTGAGCCCCAGGCATTCATGAAAGACAAAGAAATAATGAAGGCTTAAAAACAGACAATATGGTGAGAGAAATAAATAGTGTTACATGTCTTTAAAAATCTTTTTTGACTTGGAATTTATCTGAAGGAATACACTCAACAGAAACGAAAGCACAGATGCTAGAGTTTCAGGGCTGCATCAACAGCTAACCCTAGAACCTACCTCTCTGCACACTTTTGTGGTTTCTAGGTAGACGTTCCCTCTAAAGCTTCACAGAGTCATAGGCAGGACCTGTGGAAGGCGACTGGATTGTAGCTGCTTTGCTGTTAGGAGGAGGGCCTGGTCGGAAGAGGTGGGTCACTGGGTGTGACCTGGGAGGCTGTGTCTCTCTTCTGGGCCCCTCCACTGACTCTGCTTCCTGTCTGCTGTAAGGTGAGCAGCTCCTTCTCTGCCCCGCCCCTGTGTCAAGCTATTCCATCCTGCCCTAGAGTCGGCTGACTGTGCGCTGAAACATGAGCCAAAATAAACCTCTTCTCCTTTCAAGTTGTGGGTGTTGGGTATTTTGTCCCAGCAATGATGAAAGTGACTAAGACGCATAGGCTGAGGAAGGAGGGAGAATTTAGTGCACAGGGCACTGGAGCTCAATGGGACTATGGGGTCCCTTTAGAGGAGGAGGATTGAGGCCTTGCAGTGTAGTGTGGAGAAACACTTAGGATTTAGTATCAGTGAGAAAAGGAAGGTGTTAGCAACATGTTTGCAACTATATATGTTTGTTCCTATCCAGAACTAAAAAAAAGAGGTTATAATTTGAACGAATCCTCTCAAAAAACAGGTTGGAAATATAAGCCTCAATGCAACAGTGATAAAAGGTAGCAAAGAGGTAATTAGGCCATGCATGGATCAGCGCTGTTATTGTGGGAGACTGTTTTCATGGGGATAGGTTCTTTATAGAGGCGAGTTTGGTTTTGTTCTCTCACCCTCTCTTGCCCTTCCACCTTCTGCCATGGGATGAAACAGCCCAAACGTCTTTATCAAATGCAGACCCCTTGATCTTCTATTTCTCAGCTTCTAGAACTGTAAGAAATAAACCTCTCTTCTTTATAAATTACCGTCTGTTACTCTGTTCTACAGGCACAAGACAGAAGGTATAATAAAAACAAGTTTGGTACAAGGTTGTGGGAAGAGGTGTATTTTTTCAGTGTTTTCATACATTGTCTGTTCAGCCAGCCAAACAAGGGGGCTAGAAGTATAGTGTAACAGTAAAGTGCACACCACTCTGAATTTGATTCCTGCCACCACAAAACAAACAAAAATGTTGTACTAATGGATTTCAATGTTTCTCTAGGTAGAAAGTCCATTTGTGGTCTTTTCGGTAATAACTATCACAATGGGTCCAGGCTAGGTTTCTAAATGCCAATTTTCCTTAAAAGGAACTAGGACTCCTTGAAGACTTGGTTGATTACAGAGCTGAGACAAGAGAGGCACAAGTTGAGCTTGGAACACCTGGTAATGTCCATAAGGAAGGAAGCACTCAAAAAAAAATGTCAGGATGAGTCCAAACGGGCCATGGACCAGCATGAAAGAGCTATTATTAGCCAAATAGGTGACAACTCAGGCAGAAAAATAAATGGCAGTGATGGAGAAAAGTAAGAACCTGGGATTTGATATTTATTTATTTGGTGAATAAATGCATCTTTATTGATATTTATATTTAATTGTATATAAACATTTATTGATAGGTAGGTAGATAAATAAATAAATAAAAGAGTAGGAAAAGGTCTTTCTTACAGTAGAACGCCACCTAACAAATGTAGGAGCAATGATGGAATTAGAAAATCACCATCAGGCAAAAACCACTAATAGTTGTTTCAAGAATATAAGAGTAAGCTTGGCGTGGTGGTGTACTCCTATAATCCCAGCACTCAGGAAGCTGAGGCAGGAGGACTGTTGTAAGTTCAAGACCAGCCTGGGCTACAAAGTGAGCCCAAGGCCAGACTGAACGGCACAGTGAGACCCTGTCTCGAAAAGACAGAAGAAAAGAAAAAAGAAAGAAAGAAAAAAAAAAGAATATATGAGTAGATGTTAATGCCAGTGGGTGAAAAGTTGATAAAAAACAAGATTTTTACATAGTTTCAAAATCTTTCCCCATAAGATACTCATTAAGTACAGAAGGAGAGATAGTAAATTTAGTGTAGACACCTGGAAGGTTCAAAGTCGACATCACGGTGATGGGACAAACAGGTGCCATGTGTCTCTCAAAATGATGATGTGAGAAGGACACAGCGTGACTTTGGTGGCATTTCTGCCGAAATGCACAACCTGAGTCTAATTATGAGGAAACTTAGGACAAAGTCAAATGAAATATTCTATAACCTCAGTGGCTTGGCTCTTCAAAATTGTCAAAATAATGACAAGGAAAGAGAGAAATTGTTCTAAGTTAAAAGAGATGAAACCTAAATGCAGTATGTGATTCTAGATTGGATCCTTGAAGAAAATTTTTTGTTTTTTGAGTCAAGGTCTTGCTATGTAGCTCACACTGGCCTTGAACTCATGACATAACCCTAGCTGGCCTCAAACCTGTGGTGATTCTCCTGCCTCAGCCTCCCGAGCGCTGGGTTTACAAGAGTGCACCACCATGCCTGGCTCTTTCTCTATAAAGGATACTAGTGGGACAACCATCAAAGTTTAAATGTCTGCAGAATATGGGGTAGGGGGAAGAGAGCAAAGGAGAGAGGATTGGGGTGGAGATGAAAGAAAGGAGAAAAAATGATAAAGGAAACGTAATAAAACACTAACCTTCAGGGAATCTGAATGAAGAGTATGCAAAAGTTCTTTGTACTATTCTTCCAACTTCTCTGTGTCTCAAATTATTTCAAAATAAATTTAAAAATAATAGCTAATAATGCCATTATTTTTACTTTTATGGTAGTAAAATATACATAACATCATTTTAAAATGTACAATTCAGTGGTGTTTAATGCACTTGCAAAGTTGTAAAACCATTACTACTATATATTTGAAGAATATTTTAATCATCCCCAAAGTAAGTAATAAGTAGTTATTACTACTTATCTACTAAGTAGTAACTCTATTTTTCCCTTCACCTAAGTGCCTAGAAACCACTAAATGCTTTCTCTCTCCATGGATTCTGTCCATTTTGGATATTTCCCATACTATAAATGGAATCGTGCAATATGCAGCTTTTTGTGTCTGACTTCTTTCCTTTATATTTCCAACATTCTTTCACCTTGTAGCATGTATCAGTAACTAATTCTTTATATGGCTGAATATTTTGTTGCAATGATATTCCACCTTTTGTTTATCTCTCATCAGCTGGTGGACCTTACATCGTTTTCACTTTTTGGTTGTTGTGAATGGTATTGACACAAACATTTTTGTGTCAATGACTTTGTTTGAACAATTGTTTTCAATTATTTTGTGTATATATCTAGCAGTGTAATTGGTGGGTCATATAGTAATTCTATGTTTCATTTATTGAGAAACTGCCAAATGGTTGCAACACTTTACATTTCCACCAGCAATATGTGAGAGTTCTAATTTCTCCACTTCTTTTGTCAGTACCTAGTATTGCCTGTTTGAGTATAGTCACTGTAGTGGTATGAAGCTGTATCCCATTGTTATTTTGATTTGCATTTCCCTAATGTCTATTGATGTTTAGCATCTGTTTATGTCCCTTATGGCCATTTTTATCCTCTGGAGAAATGTCTCTTCAACTTCTTTGTTCATTTTTGGGTTTATTTCTTAAGTAGTAACAGTTCTTTATATATTCTGGCTACCAAGCCCTTATCAGACAAATGATGAGCAATTAATTTCTCCCATTCTTTGAGCTTCCTTTTCATACATTTAATTATGTTTCTTTGAAACTAAAAGTTTTAATTTTGAGGGAGTCCAATTTACCTATTTTTCTTTTGTTGTTTGTGGTTTTGTTTCAGACCTAACGAGCCACACCTGATTTCAAAGTCATAAAGGTGTATTTTTTTCTAAGAGTTTTGTGGTTTTAGCTTTGATACTTAGGTATTTTATTCATTTTGAGTTACTTTTTGAATGCCATGTAAGGCAGGCATCCATCTTTTTCTCCTTCTTCCTCCTCCCCCTCCTCTTCTTCTTCTTCCATTGATGCTGCCTCCTCCCCCTCCTTTCCTCCCTCTTAGTCTTCCTCTTTTCCATGTGGCTATCAAGATATGCAAGCATTAGCTATTGAAATTTTGGATCATTCTTTCCTCATTGAATGGTTTTGGTTGTGCACTAAAAGTCAGTTGATCACAGAGATTATTTCTATTTCATCAATTTTTATGTCTATTCTTATGTTAGTACTTCATTGTTTTGATTACTGTATACTTGTCCTGAATTTTCCAATGTTATTCTTTTTTGAAGATTGTTTTAGCTATTTGGAGTCCCTTGCAGTTCCATATGAATTCTTAAATCACTATTTTAATTTCTGAAAAAGGCTGGGATTTTGTTAGGACCCATTGCTGACTTTGTATAGCACTGCCAACTTAACAATACTGTTTTCCAATCCATGACTGTGTCTTCCTATTTTCTTATGTTTTCTTCCAATGGTGTTCCATAACTTTCCATGTAAATATTTTGTATCAACTTAGTTAAATTTACTTCTTGGCATTTTATTCCTTGTGAAGACACTATAAAAGAAATTTCAATTTTTTTTCCAATTTTTTATTACTAGTGCATGGAAATAAAACTGACATACGTGTTTTCATCTTGTACCTCACAATAATGCTTAATTTATTTACTAAGTTTAACAGGTTTCTGTATATGTTGGAAATTTTTTATGATACTCTCTATGTAACAGTGTCATCTGAGACAAGGTTTTTAATTCTTTCTTCTGAGTTTTGGTACCTTTGGTTTATTTTTCTTTCTTGTTTAATTGTCCTGGTGAGAACTTTCAGTACAGTGTTGAGTAAATGGCATTTTTGTCTTATACTTGATCTGAGGGGTAAAATTTTTAGTCTTTTGTCATCGAATAGGATGCTGTGAGTTTTTTTTTTATAAATGCACTCATAGAGTTGAGGAAGTTTCCTTCTATTCTTAGTTTGTTGAGGGTCTTTTTTAATCATGAAAGAGTTCTGGAAGATGTCAAATGATTTTTCTGAATCAAATGAGATTATCGTGCAGTTTCCCTCTTTATTCTATAAATATGTTTTACATTAACTGATTTTTATATGAACTACTCTTGTATTCCTTAAAAAATTACACTTGGCTATGGCGTATAATCCTTTTAATATGCTAGTGGACTTAGTTTGCTTGTTATTGGGGACATTTGCTTCTATTTTCACAAAGGACAGTGATTTGTAGTTCCTTTTGTGATATCTTTGACTTTTGTATCAGTGCAATGTTGGCATCATAAATGACTGAGAAAGTATTCCTTCCACCTCTATTTTTTGGGAAAAGTTTTGAAAGATATTGACATTAATTCTACCTTAAACATTTGGTAGAATTCATCACTCAGTTCACCTGGTTTTGTGTTTTTCTTATTGGAAATTTTCCGATTACTGATTTGATCTCTTTATTTATTATGTTTGTTTAGAATTTCAATTTCTTGAGTCAGTTTTGGTAGTCTGTGTCCTAGGAATTTGTCTGCTCCATTTAGATTAAACAATTTGTTGGGGTACAAGTTTTCATAGCATTGTCTTATAAACTTAAATTATTTTTGTAAGGTCAGTAGTAATGTTCTCACTTTCATTTCTGATTTAATAATTTGAATCTTCTCTCCATTTCTATTGGATGGCACAGGGCAGTACCATTCACTGTATTTTGTATCACCTTTTGTGAAGACACTCATGGGAGAAGACTTCCAAAAACTGCTTCAGAAAGTGGTAAGAACAATGAAATAAGTGTGTTTAAAGCAAGGAGGAGTATTTTGAGGGGAATTAATGGCAGTGTGTCTTTTACTGTACTTCATTTTTTTTAAAAAAAGGTAACTATTCAACACATTTTGATCATCCATTGCTTATTATTGATAGAACATTCCCTTTATCACTAAAAAATGTAACATTTTTAACAACTACTTTGTCTGACATTTGTATAGCACTCCTGCTTTCCTCTGATTATTATTTGCATGGAATATCTTTTTCCATCATTTCACTTTCAACCTATTTATGTCTTTGGGTCTAATTTAAGCATCTTGAAAACATTATATAGTTGGATTTTTTTTTTAGCAGAGTCTTGCCAACTCTGCATTTTAAGTGGAAAACTTAATTCACTGACATGTAAAGCAGTTACTGACTGATGAGAATTTGCTTCTGCCATTTTGCTGTTTGCTTTCCATAGCCATATCTTTGCTTCCCAGTTCCTCGATTCTTGCCTTCTTGCATTTAATCCATTCTTTTTCTAATTTTTCCAATTTATTCTGATTCTGTTCTCATTTAATTTTCTAAATATGTTTTTAAATTTTTTTCTCAATGCTACTCTAGTGATTACAAATCACAAATTAACAACAATCTAGTTTGCATTAATACCAATTTAGCTTCCATAACATAAAAAAGATTCTCTGCAGCTCTATTCTCCACCTTTATGTTATTATTGCCACATATTCCTACTGACCCCCTTACTGTAAATTATAGTCATTTTTGTTGACAACTGAAACTCAGGGAATCCAAATTAATATCTTTGCCTGCAGGCTACTTACAGACACCAGAAAAAGTTTTGAAAGTTGTGTTCCATATCATTCTGCTGTGCTTTGTCCACATAGGCCTTATTAAGCCTGCTGCCATCCAGCTTCAAGTGGATTCTTTTGCCCACAGTCTCATTTGGATAGATCAAGTTATTAAAGATTGCACTGTGTATGGATTTTGCAGCATGGCTCTTAGAACACTTTTGCTTATTACTCATACAGCATTTTTGAGTTGGTTCAGGCAGACATCCCTAAGGAATAAAGATCGCATGCTTCCCACTTGACTTTTTCTCCAACTCACGTACTATTTGGACTTGGATTTTCTGATAAGATTTTGGTAGAGGATCTGTAATACAGTATGATAGCAATAACAATGCAGTTGCCTCAGCAGCTGTGATATTCAACTCCTTGTTCAAGTTCATCTGCAGCTCCGAAAGTGCCTGAAAAACATTGAACTTGAACTCATTCAGCTACCCTTTGTTGAGCTTCATAGCTTTGGTAAGCCAAACATGACTTTCCTGTTGAGTACCAGCTTAGGAAGAACATATATTACATCTTGATACCCTGTGTGCCCATTCAGATAATTTATAATTATTGTTTTACATACCTTTTAAAATCATACGGACAAAAAAGAATGGGTGACAAAAATTATAATAATACTAGCTTCTATATTTATGTAGTTATCTATGTAATTACCTTAGGATTTTTATTTTCTTACATACCTAGAGTCACAGAATATATGTCTGGCATTCTTTCATTTCTGCCTCAAGGATGATCTTTAGTATTTTTTGAAGGGCATGTCTACTAGCCTTTTAAAAACTCTTTCATCTTTTTAAAAAAAAGTTTTGAAACAGGTTCCTGCTATGTAGCCCAGGTTGGCCTCAAACTTGTGATCCTTCTCTCTCATCCTTCATAGTCTCTCGGATTTTGTTTGGAAATATCTTGATTTCTCCTTTAGTTTTGAAGAATAATTTGATAAAGAATACTTGATAGACATTTTTTTCTTTTAGCACTATGAACATGTCATCTCACTGCCTTATGGTTTCCATGGTTTCTGATAAGAAATCAAGGACTGATCTTATTAAGAATCACTTGTATATAATGAGTTGCTCCTCCTGTTGCTACATTTAATATACTTTTTTTTCCACAGTTTTGTTGACAGTTTTTAATCTATCTTGGTGTAGATGTTTGATCTACATGGAGTTTGTTGAACCTCTTGGAGGATGTGCAGTTTCATGTTTTTCATTGAAACGGAGAAGTTTTCTGCCCTTATTTCTTCAAATATTTTTCTACTTCTCCCTCCCTTCCTTCCTTTCCTTCCTCTCTCTCTCCCATTATGGCAAATGGTTAAAATTTCAAAAACTGTTACAGTGAAAGACACATTAGCATTAATCTACCTCAAAATATTCCCTTATTTTGAACATACATACCATTGTTCTTGACCAGGTATCTTTTGTTGTAAAAATTTTTTTGAACATTTAAATACTCATATTTTTCTCCCTTTAGATATGCTGGCATGTGTGATGGTGTTCTGCAAGTCTCTTGGGCTGTTAATTCTTCTTCATTCTTTTTTCTACTCTTCAAATTAAATTTTAGTCAATATATCTTAACCTTTTTTCTGCTTATCAAATCTCTTGTTGACCTCATTAGTGATTCTTCCATTTAGTTAACTTTTTAACTTAATTTAGCTCCTTTTATGATTTCTCTTTACTAATATTTTTATTTGCCTATGATTTTCTTTATATCTTTGATCAGCAGATTTAAAGTTTCTGTCTAGTAAGCCCAATATCTGGCTTCTCTGAGATAGGTTAGTTTTTCCTATTAATAGGTTGTACTTTTAGTTTCATTTTGTGCCTTATTATATTTTTCATGAAAGGTGGGCATTTTGAATATTATATTGCAGTAAGAAACAGACTTCCCATGGTTTATTGTTCTTACTTGTTGGAGGTTGTAGTTGTTTAGTGACTTTTCTAAGCTTATGTTTTTGGTAAAGATTGTGTTCTGCCAAAGATTGATGTGCTTGGTCAATGAAGTCTGTGCTCAGCTAATGATCTAACATATTTCTTTAAGTATGTGGAGATAAAAATAATCATCTTCTAGTCACTGCAGATTCACTCCATGTGGGCACTCCTGGATGCATAGCAAGGCACAACTCCGCTTTAATCTTTCTGCTTGGATCCTAAAGGTCAGTCAGAGGTGAGTATGTGTGATTTTTTTGTTTGTGTGTTTGTTTGGTCCTTCCTGTATCTTGCCTTGGGTATACATGCGGTGTTCTGAATTTCCTGGTATATGTAGAAGTTTTTCAAAGCTTATTCCTTCATGTATGTGCCTCCCTAATCTTTCTTCTTAGATTTTTTTTTCTCTTTTTTTGCCACTGTAGGTTGCTTCGGTTTAAGTAAATTTGCCTTTAAATGTTTTTGACAAACATGCACTGGAGAGGGTGTTTCAGCTTTAACAAGGCTCTGGGGAAGGGGAAAGAAAGATTCCTAAACTGATCCTTCAGGGGGCCGCAGATCAAACCTACCCATAAAAATTTTTTGAATGAGGTCCATACTGGTTCCTGTGGCACCAGCGAGGGGCATCAGAAACGTGGGCCATGTCATCATCTTCACAGCTGCTGCCGAGCTAGTATGAATAGTGCACAGGCAGATTAAAATGCTTCATCGTGCTCTTAGAGAAATTTCTTCATTCAGCAGTCTCTCAGTTTTCATTAGAGTCCAGAAATTGGCAAAAGCTGATTTGACAGCGCTTCCAATGCAATACTGCATGCCAACCAGGACCTGGAGATTCATACTTGATTCCTATCTTTAAGTTGGTCCCTTATAGCAATAAATCACCCAGTACTGATGATTATACTTCTTCATTAGCTCTTACATTTATCCCTTTCTTTCCATTCTGTTGCTGGTATCCTACCTGGAGACTTCATCCTTGCTCATTGGCATATTACAAAAGCCTGCTCTTTGGTTTTCCAAAAGTAATTTACTCCACAAATTATTTTCCCTACTGTTGTTAAGTGCGACTCTTTCCCAAATGCAAATATCTTCAAGCACTTCTTTGCTTAGAATACTTCAGTGGTGCCCCATTTTCTTCAGCATATCAAGTCCCTTGGTATTGTCCACAAGACTCTTGAGTCCTGTGACTTCTCTCTAGTTTTACATCCCACACTCACTCTTCAGTGCAGACCCACAGACAACATTTCTTCACACATGCTGTTGCTTTCACGTGGAACACTGTCTACCTCTCTTTCCTCAAAGACTTATTTACAACTCCCCAATCAAAAGCCATATGTGGACTATTTTTGCTTTCACAGTAAACTGATGAGTGCATATATTTTCTTCCACCAGTGAATAAAATTTTATAAAACCTTGTCTTTTTTTTTTTTCCCCATTTCTTTTCAGGTTGCTGGGAAGTTCAAAGATTTTAATGCCTTAGTGTACTGTGACCATATTAGTTCTGGAGTTTAGCATATTTGTTTCTTCCTATCTATGTCTCTGCTTTTATATTTTTATTGTATATACGCCTTTTAGAAAAAGACATATTCATGTGACAACATAGAAGAGCAGAGCTGGAGCCACTGAGACAAATTTGTCTGTAGCTGCCTAAGGCCATTAGGCAGCTTGATTAGAAACTCTCAACTGAAAATCAGAAATTAGGCAGATTTTATTCATCAGGGAGTAGAAAAAATTTTTGGTGGTGTAGAGAAACACTTTGAAGAAATCCAACTCTTCTCTGTCTCCTACAGATAACACTGAGCAGAAAAGGTAAGCATTTCCAATATTCAATTAGAGAATTAGAGCCTGGGTGAATTTCCCCTTCTGGCATAACTGTTTTTCAACAATAAGGTGGCATACACCGTCCTGAGTGTAGGTCTTCCTAGTTTATCTCTCCCTTCCCCAAATATAACTAGTCACCAGGTCTTTTGAGTTTCCCACCAAAACCCTCCTCCTTAGTCTACCTTTCAGACCCTGGCTCAGGCTTCTTTGTCTCCCAGGTTTCCCCGCCTTTGTTTCTACCTCTTGTCCTCTCGGTACAGTTGGATTACTTCTCTGCCTAAAACCTGTCATCGGCTTTCCACAGTTCAGTTCAGGTCCAAACACACAGGCAAGATTCTTGCATCCTCTCCAGGATCACCTCTATCTGCACATCACATATTCTTTCTCTGGGTATCCTGAAGGACTGTTTGCTGATGTCGCTCTGGCTACTCATGCTGTTCTGTTCTGTTCAGTCACCTCCTGCCTGCTCATTCTTTCATCATTTAGCGCCTGCTCATCCTTCAAGACAGAGCTTAGTTTCTTGGTCACTTGAACACTTTTTGTTCCCTGCTTTCAAGGCACCTTCTACTTGTCGTAGCCCTCACTGCTGTGTCTGAGTACGAGCGAGTATTTATTACTGAGCTCCCAGAACACAACTCTGGCCAGCCAGAGAAGGCCTCAGGAAGTGCTTGCTGAAGTAGCTAAAATCAGCACATTGAGGTGGACATGTTTAAGGAAATGGGTGTCTGAAATGCGCCTCATTCATATTTTCCACAAGAGTGAGACATGGATCTTGCCAACTCCCATTATTCTATTATTTCTATGATCTTTTGTAATTTTTCTGTACTTATGTAATCTCCACTCTCGATCTTTCTTTGGTCTAATTTTAAAATTTTTAAATCAATTTGGATTTGACTTACATTTATTTTCAAACTGAAAGCCAATTGTCCTAAGTATCATTTATTATTTTTTCTTTATTCAAGAACTATGTTTAGCTTTTATTAAATTTGTATCAATAATAGAATTTGTTTGAGAAACTTTGTCATCTGCTGCACTGTTCCATTATCACACTGGTTTAGTTACTGTCATTCTATCATCAAACCTGGTATTTGTAATATAGCTTCTCATAATTAAAACTACAGATGAATATTTTCAACATTCAGATAAGCAAAGAAAAAGCCCAACTAAGTAACACAGACATAACCATAATTATCATTTTGATGCAAGTAGGGTAGCTTTCATAGCTGGTGTCTATTTAATTATCTTGGCAGAGTAACTGACATTCTCTGTGCAATGCACTGGCTGATGTCTGTAGTATGCTGAGTGTTCCTGGAAATAGGCTTATCCTCAGGTGGCCATGTACTCAGTTCTTCCATCAGTGGGCTGTGGTTGGCAAGAGGCAGATGTATTTATTCCAACAGATTATGCCAGGTGTGCTTACTCTAATAATAATTTAAATATAATTAAACAATAACTGGTAAAAATTGAATATGAAAAAATCATCTCCATAAAACTGATGGTTTGAAAAACTGGCTGCCTCAAAAAGATTCAATAAACAAAATGCTAAAACTACTACTCTTGGATTATATGTGTAAGAAACACACACATTGGAAAGAGATTATAAGAATCTCAAAGTCCAGTCAATGGACTTCATAAGCACCTCTAAATTCTTTTTTTTTTTTTTTTGCGGCACCGGGGATTGAACTCATGACCTTGCGCTTGGCAGACAGGCGCTTAGACCGCTGAGCTAGATCCCCAGCCCTGCACCTCTAAATTTTTAACCCATGAGGTAAATATTTCATATATTCCATTATTGGTGTTAATAGAAAGTATGCAGAAGATAACTTCAGAGGAGTCATAAAGAACCACCAATATACTTATGTCAAAAATTGGCCAGTGAACTTTTGTATTTTGTAGCTTAAAAATTTATTTTTAATGATTCTTTCCTTAACCAAAATTTTCAATTAACACATCAATTACCAGTGTCTACTGAAGTGATGAAGAGCCCATCTACTCAATGTTTAGGATGTATAGAATATTTGTTTTACATAAGATTGTGCTACAAATATTACTTTACCCCCTGCCCTTTTCACTGAGTATATTTATGAATGTTGTTCCAATTCACTATTATTTGCACCACTGTTAATGTCTGCACAGTTCCTCCTACTGAACTTCTATTTGGGCTTCCTTCCTTCTGTTTAACATTTAAATCTATGCATCTTCTTTTAATTCCTCTTGCCAAAATTGAAAAAAAGCTTGGCGTTTAGAGCAAGCCCAACCTAGGATTTCTTATATATAGGTCATCTCCTTTTCTAAATTCATCTTTGTCCCTTTTTTTGTTTTGGAAACGTCAAGTCAGGCATGGTGGCTCACGCCTGTAATCCCCGCACTCAGGAGGCTGAGGCAGGAGGATCTTTGCGAGTTTGAGACCAGCCTGGGCTACAAAGTGAGTTCAAGGCCAGCCTGAACTGCATAGTGAGACCCTGTCCCAGTAAATAAATAAATAAATAAATTTTAAAAAATTATTTTACTTCACTGTAAGCTGCAAGTAAGAATCCTTTCTGAAAGATGGAGGGAGTAGATTAATTACAAATCCCTAAAATCCTGTCTCCCAGTGTGAGGTCACAGGGTGCAAAGCCAGGTTGGCTGAAAGCTTATTTGCCTTGAAGGCAATTCCTCCTCACTATTACTCTTTAGTCTGACAGACTGGTCAGTTAAGCTTCTATTACCTAGAGAACCTTAAGATTTCTTTTGACATTTTTGGTAAACCTATGAAGTAGTCTAATATCTAGCTCTATTTTTTTTTCTGAAATCCTAAATTTAACAAGTATATTTCCTAAGGTTATTTTTTCCAGAATGTGGACAGTAAATGAGTCACAATATCAAATCAAAGGCACGAAGCCTTTTTCCCTTTCACTATCTTGCTACTACTAAAAATTAATGGAAAGGTACCATCCCACCACTTATCTCCATGGCATCTGATCAAACATAGGAGCCAAAGAGCTTGATAAAACATCAGCTTCTTTCTGAAGTATT
>RJWT010014132.1:0-21276 GCA_004365215.1 Cuniculus paca
AATTTTCTTTTTTGTGGACTATTTTTGCTAAAATTTGGAATAGAACCTATGTTAGCTATGTAAAGCCAAATGGTAAATGCACAACCTTTTTATTTCTCAGGAAATGTTTTCATAGCATTGGTGCTCTTTTGAATTTAAATGTTAGGTAGACTTTAACCAACCAACTATAGCTGACTTTCTCTTTTGAATAGGGATCCCAGGGCCTTTGCACTGAGATATTTAAACAGCATATAATATTTTTTATTTTATTGTTTTGAGAAAATGTTTCATTTAAGTCACTAAATCATCCAAGCTGCCTGGAGCTTGTGAGCCTCAAGCCTCAGTCTCCCAGAGTTCCTGCTTTACAGAATTGCTCCACTATACTTGCCTGGTTTATAACTGATGTTTTCTCTTTGAGAAGCCTTTTATTTATAGATTGAATTCCAAAATTACATTCAGATGTTCATAGTTCTGTGTGCATTTCTAAGTTGCATTTTGTTAAGAATTTTTTCAAGTTATTTTTTCACTTTTGTAAAGTCTTTCATAGATTTTACTGTTGTAATACTTACAGAATCTGTAGTATGGTAATGTTGCCTCTTTTGTTCATATATTAGTAGTTGTATATTTTCTTCTAATCAATCCTACTAATTTTAAAACAGATGTCATTTTATTAAATGACTAAATCACAGTTTTTGGTATTTTAGTAATGTCTGATTTTTTTATCTTCATCTTCTTTCTAATGTCAAGTTTAATTTGCTTTTACATTTGTAGACTAATAAGATGGGAAGTTTAATTATTGATTTTTATTCATTTTTATAATGATATCTATATTTTACATGTACTTGGAGGCTGTAAATTTTTCTGTAAACATTCTTTTGTGTTATTTTACCATTTCCATTCTTTTAAAATGTGTTCTAATTTTAGTACAATTTCTTTTTTACGTATGAGTTATCTTGATGTGCATTTTTTCTAAACAACTTAGTTTTCCAAGTAACATATTTATTATTTATTTTTAGTTGAATTCCACTTTAGTTTCACTATGCAAGATTTAAATCATTTGAAATTTTCAAATTGTCTTATATTCTAGCATTTGACTAGTTAAGTACAATTTCCACATGTTTAAAAGAATAAACACTTTTAGTGACCTGTTTATATATGCTACTTAGCTCAAATCTATTAATAATATTGATCATATATTCTGAATGGTACTTGAAATTTTTCTCTGAATTTAATCAGTTACTACATCTGTGATTGCAGACATCTCTTTACTAGTCTATATTTTTCAATGTTCTTTAATGTTTAATCAATTGGCTTTTTTACTTTGCCTACTCCTCTTTATCTTTAGTAATGTTCTTTGCATTAAAACATAATTGAGGCCATGAACGGTAGCACACATCTGTAATCCCAACACTTGGGAGACTGAGGCAAGAGGATTGCTTTGAGTTCGAGGCTGCCATGGGTTACACAGTGAGTTCAAGGTCAATCTGGACTACACAGCAAGACCCTGTCTCAAACAATAAATGGATAAAAATTAATTAATGAGTTAAAATAATTGATTATGTATCTGTGTGGGTATACCTGGTTATATAGTATATACTTGTAGTCTTTTATCTTCAATGTTCTATATTCTTCTGTTGGATAGATGTCTCTTGCAAAAAGAATGGAAATGAATTTTCTTTTTATCTATCTTGAAATTGCCCAGTTGACCATATGCCTGATAGAAGTTAGATGAAAAACTCTCTTACATGAGTAGCCTCATACATGATACCATTGATGAAGAATGTATAAAAACAACCATCCCTCAAAGAAAAGAGAACTTCTATTATTTTAGCATGGAGTACAAATGATACTGAGTTCTCACCCTAAATTTTTGGAATCAGGAACATCTTTACGGGAGGCAAAGAGATCCAGTCACTGGCTTTATGACCTAGATACTTCCAAAATGTGGATTCTGCACTTTTAGAATGTAAATATTTTACCCAGTAAGCTAGTGATCTAGACTTAGGGGCATCTGGGATGGATCGAGGAACCTATGATGGGCTGCATCAGTCTAGTCCTGTTGAATAAAAGTAGACAAATATCTAAATGATTGCAGATTTAGATATGAAGGTACATGAATAGAAAGTGAAAGCAAATGTCCTATATTTCCATAAGAGCATTGAAAAGCCAAGAGCAGTTCAGCTTTCTCACTCATATTTTAATTGGCATATTCAGTTTCTTTTTATTTAAGAAATGTAATCCCATGGTGGAATTTGCACTTAATATCTTTCTATTTCTTTTCTACTTGATCCAGCAATTGTACATCTTTTTGCCTCCCATAATATGTATACCATAATTGTATACCGTATATTTCCATCTTTTCTGTTTAGAGGTTTCCTTCTATCTCTTTCAAAATTAGTGTTTTTCAACATTCTGTCTTAACCTTCTATTAGCCATGGAGATACAGGCTCTGTTACAGTCAGAGACTACTTGCATAGTTGGTCCTTGATAGGTTAATATAAATGCTTACATTCATTACTTCCCAGAACAATGCTGTATCAGAACTCATTAAAACAATTTTTCCTTCCAATATTTTGGTTTCAATAGCAACCATTAATGGTTCTATATATATTCATGATCTATACAGAATTATGTTGATTTGTGAAATTCATTGGCATTTACCCACCTTATCATTAGGCACTTGTTTTCATCTGTCTTATGATGCTTTTAATTAACCTTTATTTTAGGATATTTTTTATGAGAGTATATTTTCTAGATTAGCTGTTACTTTCTTTCCTCTCATTTCGTTTCCTCTCACCATTCATTTTCTTCTCTCTTCCATTGATTTCTTGTAAAACACATTTAACTTTTATTTTAAAAGATCTATTTCTTTGTTTTTGATTCATCTATAATTCTCTCTGTATTTTAATTATGAGATGGCTTTTGTAATATGAATAATTGCAAATATCTATATCTATCTACCTTGATTTTCATGAGATGTTACCTTGATGTATTTTATTAGTTCTAATTCTCCATCTCTTCAAAGATTGCTTCTGTCTCTTTCTCTTTCATTTCTGGAGCTCTAATTACATACATTCTAGTAATTTGAATCAGTTCATTGGCTTGTTTTGCACGTTTTCCTTTTACTTATTTTTTTAATTTTAAAATGAAAAATTAAAAACAATGATATAGAATTTCAAAACAAAAAAATAGAATTTTATCCATGGTTTATATATTGCATATTGTTATCCTCAAAGTAGTTGTTCAGATTACAAGATATACACATGAAAAAAAAATGATCAAACAATGAAAGCACTAACCATTCTTTTTCATGAACTAATAGAGATTAGTAGTATAGCTATCTATCTTGTAGATAGCTTTTCCCTTCTTTCTTTTAGTGATTTGTTTAGTTAATTTGCTTTCTTTTTTGAACAATCTGTTATTGAATGCATCTACCGGGGTTTAAATTTCACATATATTTTTAGTTCCAGAATCTCTACTTGATTCTTACATACTGTATTCAAGTTTGTGGTAAAATTCTACGTGGTTTATTATTATCTTCACTGTTCTACTAGTATTTAAAAATTTGTAAGTTCAATATATAAATTACTTGCATTTATTTCTATAAGCTAGGTTCCCTTGTTTTTCTTTTGTTGTCCTTGTCATGAGTGACAATTTTAGTAATATTTTTGGTGCCATTTCCATCTGTCAAGGCAATGATTTGGTTGATTTTCTGTTAGGGTATGTTTGTTCTATCCATTAGCATCACAAAGTATGGACTACATGGACTTCACATGAGGTGCATTATTGCAGAGCTTGGACTGTCTCTTAATCATTCCTATGATACAGGCTCCAGCTGCATAGCTACATGCTTGCTGTGTTTGCCAGGGTCCTTGATTCTTGGTGAATCCTGAATTACTTTTTCTCCTTAGTGTTATGAGAATGCCAGAGATAGTTCTGTTTTTCAGTGCCTTTTTTCTTGACTTACAAACCTCGTGTCCTGCTTGATAAGAATGCAAGAAAGGACTCAAGGGATCAACTGCCGTACGCAGGCACATTTATATTCACTGCATTTTCTTTAAGATCAGATCTCTTTTTTAGGGGGAGTATGAGTGGAGACCCTGACATCAATCCTCACTTAGCTCCACAGTCCATTCTTCCACCCAGGACTTCCAAAGTACTTTCAGTATAGTCTGCTAAGAATAAGTTCCTGAGGAGAACTAACTACAAACCCACACGCACACACCCCCACACACAAAAATGGGTTCATCTCAAATAAATTCCTTACTTCCAAGATCTTTACTCTTCAAGCACTGAATGCCTTAACATTCTGTTTCCTTTAAACTTACTTGGAACATTATATTACTGTTGCTGTTTGCCCATTGGCCTTTGCTGTTAATCTACTGTAGCTTCCTCACACAAAATAACCTAGACTGGATGGTTGAAAAGTTGGAAATTTATTTCTAACAGTTCTGTAAAGTCCAACATCGATGTGCATGCTGATTCAGTTCTTGGTGAGGAGGTTCTTCCTGACTTACACACTGCTGCCTATGTCTTGTATCCTCCTCTATTGGAGAGAGAGAAATCAAGCTCTCTGGTATCTCTTCTTATAAAGTCATTAATCCTACCATAAGTTCCTACTCTAATGACCTCACCTAACCCTGATTACTTCTTAAAGCCCTCATCTGCACATAGAGTCACAGTGGGGAGTCTGTGCTGCAGCATATGGCAAGGACAGGGGCCATGCAGATCTGTGGCTTCTGTGGTTATGACATCTCACCATGGGGGAAGACAGTGAATACCAGCATTCCCTGTACAACGACTGTGTTCTGCTACTACAAATAGGCTGTTAAATGCGTTGGTCGCCAAATGAAGACTTGTATACAGTTTGCACATTATGATATCCAGAACAAAGAGCTGCTCAAAGGAAACTCCAACTTTATGACTGGTTTTATTTACATGACTGTTGTGTACAGTACTGTAATGTATATCTACATCAGAACATAAAACTACCACACTGTACAGTACAATCTGCAAAAATTAGAGTGCTGTGCAAACTGTACAGTACAAAACTAAAGACATCAAGGCTCTGTAAACAAGATGTTCTGAATTATACAAAAAAGAAAAAAAAAGATGGGTGAGTCCAAGTAGCAGGATATAAGGCCAAACAGTTCACCTTGGTCAGAGGTCTGAGCCATGGGTAAGCAGGTAGGTCGTTAAAAGAGAAGTATCTGCAGTTAGAGTGAAGAAAGAAAATACCTCTGAGCAGAGAGGGGACTGAAGTAAGAGTATCTTTCTCATTTACAGTAGAGAGGTCTCAAGCAAGACTAGAAGAAACATAAAACAGTATTTAAACATACAGCAGTATTTAGTTCGGTAGAAAAGAAAATTCATTCACATCAGAGACGGCATAATGCTTAATACAATTGCTTATTCCTTGAACTAGGCTGCTCATTCCATCAAATTCCCTGGGGAGAAATTGGGAACACAGAGTCAAATGTCAAAGTGGTATCTATCCCTTGTTTTCTAATGTATACCAAAGAGTAAAGAGGCTTCAGTTACTAGTATGCACAGAACATTTACCATGGGAAATAACATTGAAAGACTTGTGCGTAAGTTTCTTGATTCATTGTAAATGCTGTATCTACTTAGGAATTTTTTGTTTAAAGTATTACATTGAGTGACTTTGAATTAGCTTTTCTGTCGCTTACAGGTAAGCTATAAAAAGTGTAGTCTGTGGTTTCTTCTGTGTCTCTTCTACAGCCAGAAGTCTTCTGTCATGTTGGAGTGATACAGTCTTAAAACTTAATTGACACTTAATATTTCCTGACCTCGTGTGAGTTGAGCTATTACAGATAGTCTGATACTTGGGCCATGATTGCTTGTTTTCTCTTGTTTTTATAAGACTATTCTACACTTGACATTTTTGTACTTATATTGGCATTTCTTACCAGCCAGTTTAGCGTAAATATCTATAACCAGTATTCTGGCCTATTCTTTATCCTTTATCAGGTGTAGCACCTTTCTACTTTTTAAAGAACATAATAAAGTGCTACACGGAAACTCCAAACCATAAATTTTTAACAAGCAATTGGTTGATTCTTTCTTATCTACTATGCCAGAGATATGAAGCACTAGTTGAAGACATATTGATAGGCTCTTTGCGCTTCATGACCTCCTACATATCCAGTTACTTGTACCTTACTGCTCTACCATTGGCTAGGTATATGGACCTATTCCATTTTCTACACAGTCAGTGAGGATAGGGATCTGACTCACTAGAACACTTTCTTGTATTTTAGCTTTCTGAAGGCAAAAATGAGAAGTTATTCTTCTAGTCATTTTATAATCAGCACTCAAACACTGATTTTGTTTCTAGTCATTTCAAAATATTATGTAACTAAATGGATTTATAAGAGAGGACTGGGATACACAGTTGGTGTATGAGTGGTCACATAGACTTGGTTTAAACTAAGGGAGCTATATTCCTAAATATTAAAGGAGTACTTTATATCAAAGGGTAATTTGCAGCCTCTGGCCCTGAGTCTGTCAGGAATTCATAACTTTCTTTTTTATTGTATTTTGGCAAAGAAATTAAAGGGCTGCCAAAATTTCTGTGGGATCTCTACAATTTCAAATCTAGTATATTATACTTTTCTATCTCAAAGGTGCTTTAGATTTTAATGTTTATATTATCAGTCCTTTTAGATTCTTATTTGGCAATAATGCAATAGGCCGTGAATCTTGGTTTTATGTAAATTGTAAGATTTCTCTATTACAGGGGTCCAAGGTTAGTCTGGTTAAATCGGTGCCCAGATTATTTGACACCTTAATGCTGAATAACGAAGCAGAAAAACAAGAGGCTTAAGCTGTGTGAATTACTGAAAGCATGCCAAAGGAAGTTGTACTCTTCCATGTTAGGTTCAAATACACAGTCAGATTTGGTTGGCTTCTCTGAGCACTGGGCTGTGAATAAGATGGTGATTTATAACACACATGATACACAGACGTCTATGCTTAGTAGAGAAGACAAATATTAATTGTGTAAACAGTACTGGGTATATTATTGCTACTTGAGAGATTTATATTGAAAGAAAATGACTAGTCTATAAGGGGAACATTGGAAGGTGACTTAAGTGGTGGATCTGGGAAGAAACCTCTATAAAGTCCCATCATGTAAGTGAGCGTGGTCTCAATAGCAATGTTTACTGCCACCTTTAGAGGGGAATGTTAACAGCATATCAACAGTCAACATTCCTTTACTTCCAGGGCACAGTACCTATGCTGTGTCCTCTGGTCACCCTGACGTTGAGTTTGCCAGTGTGACTCATTCCAGCCAATGAAATGTGTTATGTTTAATACACTGTGTCAACTTGCACAGTTTAAAAGTTTAAATGAGGGACTCAGCAGGGAGTCAGGGTTCTTACTTTGTAAATATCCTCATCCTGTGCAAAGGAGGGCAAGGATATTTTGTGTTACACCCACCCTGAAGGGGGGGGTGGCTTGTGTACAACTTAAGGGTAGAGAAGAGGCTTGCCTTTTCTTTTTTGCTCTGGCTGCTGCCTTGAAGTGTTGCCCCAGTGCCATGCCACCCTACCTTGGAGCCAGGTGATTATGGACTAAAATCTCCAAAAACTATAAGCTAAATAAACCTTTTCTTCACTAACTTTGGGTGTCAGGTGTTTGTCTCAGCAACGAAGAAAAGTAACCAAAACAAAATGTTAAGTCCATATTCCATTTTGTGCCGATACCTTGAATAGAAGTTGTGCCTTGTCTACCATGACCTGTGCCTTGTTACAGACTATACATGACAGCGGGATCATAAGGAATGGTAGAGGGATAGCATAGAAGGAATCCGCATTTCTGAATCTTTATCTGGATAAAAACAAATGCTAATTCTCTTTTACATATTGGGTGAGTTTATTATGGCAACTAGCTTTTCTCTAAATAGAACCCCTTGCAATCGTACTCTGATATGCAATTTAATCAAGTTACGTTCATTCAAATTTAGGCATTAGACTCAGAGTCAGCTCATTCACTGGTTAGCCCCACACAATCAAAAACTTAGTTGGTAAATAAAGGAAGAATTTGGGTAATTTAATTCTATTCCTCGACAGGGCCAGCTTCACGGGTGTGTGGTTGATGTGGTCACGTGGGGCTCCCTGCTCAGAAAGGCCCCCTCATTTGGTTCAATGTTATGCTGTTGTCACCTTGATATCTTCAGCAACTTTTGAACAAAGAGGTTCTCATTTTCATGTGTTGTTGTTGTCATTGTTTATTTGTTTTTGAGCCTCATAGGTTACATGGCTGGTCCTGCTCCTCACAGCAGGCGAATGAGAATGATCCTGTTTTGCAAGAAAAATTTTCAGGTGAAGATCAGAGTCACTGTCCAGGGAAGTATAAATTCCATGCCTGTTGAGGAAAGGGTGGCCAGAGCGAAAGTCAGTTATGTGAGAGGACAATGGATTAAGATGAAGCAGAAAAAACATGAAAGGAATATATTAGGAAGAGACCACTAAGTTCAGTAGATTAAGTATTTGCTCCTCTTGAAGCCTGAGTTTTCAGCTAATTGTACTCAAAAAGCTTCCTTTCCTCAGAAAATCTATTTTCTATGATCAAAAAATCTTGATTAACTGTATCTGTTAGGGTATCTGAGCATGACTTTCCCGTTCTGATAAATCATGATTCCCACTGCGAATTCAGTTCTACATTTCATCTGTGTCCTAGTTCCACAGTGAAGAGCATCACACTCTGGCTGTGAGTGGAATAGTATGTTGTTGGGGCTGCTTCCAGCTCTTTGAATAGGATGCTACAGTGAGGGGAAAGATAGAGTGATGGACACTGTTCTGGTTGAAACTGCGCAGCCCTGAAGTAAACTGAACTATTCACTGGGGTTCAAAACTTAGGTTCTCCATTGCCTATGAGAATTATACATTTAATATGCAAAATCATGTTAATTACTTACTATGTTGGCTCAGCATTCTTTAACTTGCAAGTTTTTCCCAACTTATTCATGATGTTTAATTTATAGCGGTGTCCCTGAAAGTTACGGTGCGAATTTATTCTACCTATGTCCAAAAGACTTGGTGTGCCTGTTTATCTTGTCAACTTGACTGTATTGAGATTTCTGGAGGAGTGATCATGTCATGGAAGTGCTATACTTAATGATGGATCAATTGACTAATGCTCATAGCTGTGTACTGTCTGCAAGTGGGACCACTCTAGAGGTGGGTCACTGGGATGTGGCTGTGGAGCATGTCTCTCGCTGGTCCACTTCCCCCACTGCTCTGCTTCCCAACTGCCATGAAGTGAGAAGTTTTGTTTTGCCATGCACTTCTGCCATGTTCCTGCACCAGAACAAGCTGGCCATGGACTGAAAAGTCTGAAACAGTGAGACAAATAAACCATTTTGAGTATCAGACATTTCTCCCAGCAATGGGAAAGCTGACCGATGTATGTGGACTACCCGAGAAATGTATCAGAAATTAATTGAAGATATATTTTCTATAAGAAAAGCAGAAAATTAAAGATTTATAAAAACATCATTTAATGCTAAATGTGACCTATGTTTTTCAGTCTATATTCAGATAATAGTTTATTACTTTATTTTTTTATTTTAAAGAGGAAAAAAACAAAAACAATGATAGGATTTCAAAACAAGATAATAGATTTAAAATAGTTAATGTATTGCATAGTGTTATCTTCAAAGTAGTTGCTCAGATTATAAGAAATAAGAATGAAAAACTAATCAAACAATATAAGTTCCAACTGTTCTTTTCAATGAACAGAAACTAGTAGTATAATTATCTTAGCTATTTGTGTGTGTGTGTATATATATATTTTTTTCTTTTCCTTTTCTTCTTTTCTCCCTTTCCCATCTCAGTTGTTCTTTCCTTTTGAGCAGTTTCTTCCTCTTTCACAGAATCTTATTGCACAATTTGGATCTTATTTACTCTTTCAGTTCCTTACACTAGGAGAACAATATAGTTTATTTCACTTATGAATATCATCTCAAGTTGCATCTTTTACCTATAAAAGCCTCAAGTTTATCCTTTATAGCTGAATAGTATTCCATTGCATAAAAATACTACACATCTTTTTTATCCATTCCTTGGTTGATGGACATTTGAATTGTTTCTAAGATTCAGCTCCTATAAATTATACTTCTATAAACATGGGTACACATATGTCATTGTGCTATGATGTTCTCAATTCTTCTGAGAAAATGCCCAGACAGGAGATAGCTGGGTCGAATGGGACTGGTAATCCTAGGTTTTTGAGGAATCTCCACAGTGGTTGCACCAGTCTACACATCTACCACCAGTGGACAAGTGTTTCTTTTTCCTCAGTGCCCTATCAGCATTTGTTATTGGTTGATTTCTTGATGAAAGCCATTTTTTTTGGAGTGAGATGGAATCTCAGTGTTGTTTTAATTTGCATTTCTCAAATGACCAGTGATGCTGACCATTCTTTCATATGTTTATTTGCCATTTATTTTTCTTCATCTGGGAAGTGCATACTCATCTCAGATGCCCATTTTTGGATTGAGTCTTTGAATTTGGGGAGGGGGCATCACTTTTTTCAATTCTTTTTATGTTCTAGATATAAGCCCTTTGTCTGAAGGACAATGAGCTAAAATTTTTTCCACTTTGTGGTATTTTTTCACTTTGCTGGTAATATCTTTGATGTGCAAAAATTTTGAGTAGTATGAGATCCCTGTTGTTGATTCTTTGAAGTACTTCTCATCCAGTTTGGGTTTTGCTCATAAAGTCTCTGCCTATCCCTATGTATCAAGGTATTGACCTGCTTTCTCTTCCAGTAGATTCAGTGTTTCTGTTTTAATATTTAGATCTTTGATCCATTTTGACTTTAGTTTAGTGCATGGTGATAGGCATGGGTCTAGTTTTAGTCTTCAGCATGTGGAAAACCATTTTTTTAAAGCAACATTTATAAAAGAGATTATCTTTCTACCAGTGAACATGTTTGGCCTCATGTCAACGATAAGGTTTCTGAGTGTGTTTGAAGTTGTGTCTGCATCTTCTAAACTGTTCCGCTGATCCTCAGGTCTGTTTTTTTTGCCAGTATCATAGTAGCTTTATCACAGTAGATTTTGTAATATAATTTCAAGTCAGGGATTGTGATGCTTCCTGCCTTGCCTTTGTTGCCCAGGATTACCTTCGCTATTCCAAGTCTCCTCTGGTTCCAAATGAAGTTTAGGTTTGTTTTCTCTGGTTCTGTGAGGTATGCTAATGGTATTTTAATGTAGATTGCATTAAATCTGTGTAACAGTTTTGGGAGTATCACCATTTTCACAATGTTGGTTCTTCCTATTCATAAGCAAGGGATATTTTTCCATTTTCTGACATCCTCTTCAATCTCCTTTTCAGAGGACTGTAATTTTCAATGTATAGATCTTTTACTTCTTTTGTGAGATTAAATATTTCATTTTTTGGGGGGTGTTATCGTGAAAGTTGTGGTTTCCAAATTTCTCTCTCAGTCAGTTTATTGTTTGTGTATAGGAATGTTATTGATTTTTGAGTGTAGACTTTGTATTCAGCTATGCTACTGAATTTGCTCATTAAATTAGAAGGTTTTTAGGGGAGTACTTGGGGTCTTCAATCTAAAGTATCATATCATCTGTGAATAATGATAATTTCACTTCTCACTTGTCTATCTTTACTTCTTTCTTTTTCTCTCTTGTCTAATTGCCCTGGCTAATGTTTCACAGAACTATATTGAATAAGAGTGGTGACAGTGGATATTCTTGTCTTGTTCCTCATTTTAGAGTGAAAGTTTTCAATTTTTGTTCATTTAATATGATGTTGGCTGTTGGTTTGTCATAGATGGCTTTTTTCAGATTACCATCTACTCCAATTTTCTGTAGGATATTTATGATGAATGAGTGTTGAATTTTATCAAAAGCTTTTTCTGCATCTATTGAGATGATCATGTGATTTTTGTCTTTGGCTCTGTTGATATGATGTATTACATTTATTCATTTGCATGTGTTGAATCATCTCTGCATTCCTTGAGTGAATCTCACTTTGTCGTGGTTTACAACTTTCTTGATGATTTGCTGCATTCTGTTAGCTGGTATTTTATTGAGCATTTTTGCTGTATGTTCATCAGGGAGATTGGCCTGTAATTCTCTTTTTTTGGTTGGTCTTTCTTTGGTTTTGGTATCAGAGTAATACTTGCCTCCAGAAATGAGTTAGGGAACATTGCTTCCCTTTCAATTTCATGGAAGAGTTTGAAGAGTATTGACATTAAATATTCCTAAATTTCTTGCAGGATTCCATGGTCAATCCATCAGGACCTGGGCTTTCCTGCATTGGTAAGATTTTAATTGCATTTTGAATTTCAATAAATTATATTGGGTTATTCAAAATTTTTATATCCTCTTGGTTCAGCTTTGGTAATTCATACATTTCTAGGAATCTGTCAATTTCTTTTGTTTTCCAAGCTAAGCAAGTAAAGATTTTGAAAGCAGGTATTTATGATCTGAATTTCACAGGATCAGTAGTGATTTCAGACTTTTTATTCTTCATTGCATGAATTTGAATTTTTCTTTCCTGTTTTTTGGATAAAATAGGATAGGAATTTATCAATTTTATTTATTCTTTCAGATAACCAACTCTTCAATTCATGAATTCTTTGTATTGTTTTCTTAGTCTCAATTGCATTAGTTTCTGCTCTGATCTTTAAAATTTCCTCCCTTGTATGGGCTTTGGGCTTGACTTGCTCTTCTTTTTCTAGTATCTTCAGGTGCAGCATTAAGTTCTTTATTTGTGTTTGTTTCATTTTCCTGATGTGAGGATTCACCACTGTACATTTCCCTCTTAGGACTACTTTCACTGTGTCCCACATATTCCAGTATGTTGTATTTTCATTTGTGTTTGATTATAGATATTGTTTAATTTATTCATTAATTTCATCTGAGACACATTGTTCAGGAGGGTGTTATTTAATTTTCATGTGTTTTTCTAGAATCTTTTGTCATTAATATCTAATTTTATTGCACTATGGTCAGATAATAAGCATGAAATAATTTCAATTCCCTTGCATTTACATAAGCATGTTTTATAGGCTAGTATATGGTCTATTTTAGAGAACGCCTTGTATGCAACTGAGAAGAATGTGTATTGTGATATCACTGGGAGGAACACTCTGTAAACATCTACTAAGTTTAGGTGTTTGCAGGTTTGATTCACTACTGTTATTTCTTTACTGATTTTTTGTCTAGTTGAGCTATCACTTTGTGGCAGTGGGGTGTTAAGTTCCCTCATTACAATTGTGCTGTTGCTTATTTGATTTTCTGTGTCTATTAATATTTTTCTTATATAGCTGGTTGCTCCTGTATTTGGTGCATACGTATTTATGGTTGCTATCTCTTCCTCTTCCTAACAAATATGTAATGACCTTCTTTATATTTTTTAATAATTCTTGGTTTGAAATTCACATTGTCTGCAAACATAATAACTATTTCTGCTTTTTTTCTGGGTTCCTGTTTCATGGAGTATTGTTTTTCATCCTTTGACGTTTTGTATATGGGTTTCTTTTTGAGTTAAATGCATTTATTGTATACAGCATATTGTTGGATCTTGTTTTTGAACCATTCTGGCAATGTTTCTTTTGATGGGTGAATTGAGGCCATTTAGATTGATGATTTTAACTGATACATATTGGCTTATCTTTGGCATGTTATTTTGTTTTGGTTCCCTGTTTTTCCCCTCTGTTTAATTGCTTGCCCCGAACAATGGTTTATTTCTGATGTCACTCTTGGAATTGTACTCATATTTATCTCTATCTAAAATATCTTTCAGTATTCTCTCTATGGTTGGGTTGGTGGTTGTGAATTTCTTCAGCTGTTCTTTGTCTTGAAAGTATCTTATTTCTCCATTAATTTTGAAAGATTGTTTTATGGGGTACATCATCTGGATTGTAAGTTGTTTTATTTCAGGATTTGAAATATATTACTCCACACTTTTCTTGACTTGAACGTTTGTGTTCAGAAATTGAACATTATTCTAATGGGCTTTCCTTTATAGGTGATCTGTTCCTTTTTCTCTGACAGCTTTTAGTATTCTACTTTTGTGCTGAATATCTGAGATATTGATTACTATATGTTTGGGTGTAAATTTATTTTGGTTATGACTGTTTGGAGTTTTGTATGCCTCACTTATCTATATCTCAGATTCTCTTCCTGTGCTTGAGAAATTTCCTGCTATTACTTTGGCAAATAGTCTTTTTATGTCATTGTGTTGACTCCTGCTTTTTAATCCTTTTAATTGACACCTATAAGTTTATATTGTTTTTCTTTGCATTGTCTTGGAGCTGTTTAATTATTATTTCCTGGTCCCTTGTTTTTTCTTGCCTTTTTTTATTTTTTGGTACTGGGTATTGAACTCATGACCTTGCACTTCCCAAGCAGGCACTGTGCTGCTGAGCTAAATCCCTGGCCCTTCCATGTTATTTTTAAGAGATCTTTCCTTTTATGATCACTAGCCATGATCCTGTCTTCAGGGTCTAAAAGTCTGTCTTCAGTTTTGTTCAGTAATTACAACAGGTATGATATCCTAGCTAAAGTAGCACAATTAGCAATAACAATAGCATTGAGTGCAATTTAGAAATTGACAAACTGTTATAGCTATTGATTTGGTAGTTTAGGAAAAAAAAAAAGCAAATCTAAAGTTACATAAGAAAACTAATTGTGAAGTAGGAGTTTGTATACAAATTGTTTCCCCTTGGTAGAGTGGTTTTAACCCTGTGGTTGGCAAATTTATGGAGAATAGTGTATAAAACAAGGATGACTAGGAAGGGAGTAGCAGCAAGGGTGGAGGACAAAGGATGATCACACAAGGTTTGGGACACTAGAGAAGGGGGTAGGAAAGAAAGAATGAAGGAATATTCCAGAGATTATCTGACCTTGGTTTCTGGGTTTTAGGGGATGGGATTAGTTTTCTGTGACTGGAGTTCTCCTCAGTGATTTAGAAAAGAGAGAAAAGAAGAAAAAAATTGAGAAAAAAGTAAAGAAAAAAGGAAAAGGAAAAGACAGTAAGAAAAAACAGAAATAAAACAAGATAAAATCAGACAAAATTAAATTTAAAAAGGGAGGGCAGCCTCACCCACCTGCTTTTCTTCCATGTGTCTTTGTCCCTAAACAAAGTGCTGGTTCACCTAACCACCTGCTGCATTGTACTTCAAACTTTTCTATCTTGCTAGTCTTGTCTGTCCATCGTGTGTGCCCTAGTTGGGGTCCTAATATGTGGATGTCATTTTCCCAGTAACCTCATCCCACAGTCTAAGGAGAAGGGCAAGTCACCTGAATTCCTCTGGCAGAACTGGCTGCTGAGTCCCAGATTCTTTCTGTGCTGGTTGCCAGTGCTGCAGTGTCTATTGCTTTATAAATAATAAAATGTATGAAAATTTAAAGAAAAATAAGAGAAAGAGAAAATAATACATAGTGAAGGTCATTGGTATTGTGATTAGAAACAATAAAGATATTCTGATCCAGTTCCATTTTATAGAATAATTGTTTTGCTCAGAGTTGTCAAGAAGTAAGCTTTGCCTATTCTTTTGTGTATATTTTATTTACACTTCTCCAATCACAACAACAAAACTTTTAAATGATCCTTTTAGACGTGTTCCAAGATATCCTGCTTTTATATTTGTTTTTATATATTTTATCATATTGAAATCACCAAAACCATATCATTGAAATTCTAATTTGTTTCAGGGAGCATCTTTAATTTTAAATCTGCTCTAAGAGGCCTCTGGATTACCTTAAGTCTCTGCACCTCTTGGGATCTGTTCATTTATTGCCTTGATATATTTTTACATCAGTATGATTAAAACTGAGGAATATAGTGCTGGATATTTTACCTACTTGACCACACATCATCCTTTCCATTTTTCACTAATTATTCTTTCTATGTAGAATTCACTGATCTTCTAGTCCATATTCATTGATTAACCCTGGAACATTCGCCTCAGGACATTCACACTTTCTGTTCCCTCAGTCTGGAATGATTTTCCTTCACCTTCTTCACTTCATATTGGTGTTCAAATACCTCTTCCCTGAGGAGGGTTTTTCTAACTACTTTAGCTGATCTGTTTTTCTGTCACCTTGCCACCACATAAACACATATCTGTCTCCTGATTATTTCTTAACATAATATTCACTATAACTTGATGAAAGTCCAGGATCTTTTTCTTTTAAGAGTGTGTAATCTTCAAGAGAATAGGCACTGTTATCTCTTCCCCCAACTACTGAATCTCTAGTGAGTAAAACAGTTCTTGTTACATAGTAAATTATTAGCAAAGTGAATACATGGATATTCACTGAGTGAATATATGGATAATGGACAAATAAACTGTATTTTTTCCATGATATGAGAATTGCCAAGGAGCTGGAAAGATGTTTTCCTAACATGACTCAAGGAAAATATTTTCATCGAAATAGCATAAATCATTTGTAAGATGCAATGAAATTGGTAGACATATGAAGACAATATTTTAAGAGAGACATATTCTCTAAGAGTAAATAATATTCTATATAATGATATCACAAAATCAAATTATTTTAACATGCACTTCATGAAAGTATGTGAACTTTGGAACCTGGAACTTTTGAAATCACATATGTTCAAAATAATGCTTTCATAAGTTAAAAATAAACCTCTAAACAAAATGTGTACATTACTACAAAACAAAGAAATCAAATGAGGGAATAAAGGGAGAATTTTGTATATCTGGACTTTACTGCTTTGTCAAGTGGTTTTCCTGAAGCTAATTTTTTTTCTTTGATGTGAACTTTAAAAAGCACAGGATTCAGAGTCCAAGAGCTATATTCTGGATGAATTGGTTAATTCCAAGTGTCATATAAGATGAAGAAATTACCTCAAAGATGTATTTACACTGATGGTCTTGAAATAAAGACTACCCACTATTCTGAGTCTTGTCACCATAAATGACAACTATTCATTTGTTAGACCCCTAAAATTTTTATCTTCTTTTATAAACTTGAGAAAATTTAAGAATATCATGAGACAATAACAACCCCCCTGAGCTTTTATGAAAATTAATTTTTTAGAATCAACAAATATAACTCACACTTGCTTTCAAATTAATTTGAAGCATTTCATATGTTCTTTTTTTTCAAATAGTGACAGTATATAAAGCTCATTCTTCACTAGTAAGGGAAGAATAATTACATGGCACACATCCAAAATATCTCATATGCTTAAATTAAGATTCTGAGTTCTCTTAAATACCACTACCATATGGTAAAGTTGAAAAACATCCTAAGTAAGCTTGTCTTTTGTATATATTGGAAAACTTCCCTAAGTTTCTGCAGTGTCTTTTGCTTGATCATTTCATGACACTTGACAAGTTTTTACATCATGGTATGACCTTCAAATTTCAATTTTATGCAACACAACCCTTTTCTCTTCTTTTGCAATGAAATCGTGTATATGTTCTGGATGCAGCTGTTGTGTGTAAACAACATTTGGTTTGGTATCATGAGACTAGCATTCAAATGATAACTGTCCATATTCCTGATAGTTCTATGACCTTAGCCAAATCATATCTATTTTATTTTCCTGTTTTAGAAAATCAGTGAAGGTTTTATACGGTTAATGGAAAATATGAAGGTGATAAAGTATTTGTAAATATAAAGTACACTTTTCTGTCTCACAAGATATATTAAAAAATAATTAAAATGAATTATTAATTGGTTTTTCTCAGCATTACATCTCTAGTTTATAGTCTGAAGTTTCTGATCTTTTTAAATGAAAGATTTCAGGATAGTAGTGAAGTCTGTTCCCAACACAACTATCTCTTATGTCCTCAAAAATGTTTCACTTAACTTATCCAAGATCAACATAAAATATAAACCCATTTACTATGTCAAAATAAAAACAAGGCCAAATTGAAATAAGGAAAGGCATCATATTCAAGACTACTGCAAAGGAAGAATACTCTAAACATATGATGTGTAAACGTCTCAGGGTGAAAGGAAAAGGGTCTTATTTCTTTTATAAAGAAAAGTATATGCAAGGTTAGGAAGAACTAGAAATGAGAAATAGAATAAGCAAGTAGCACGATCAAGGAACTAAACAGAAAAATTTTTGCTGTGATCAGCTGATTCTCACTAAGGGCCATTATTTGGCATTTTTGCACTTAAACTCAAGAATGGTATACACTTCAAGGATCTAGGAGAAGGAGAAAACCTCGACTAAGTCAAGTTGTGGTAGTCAGTATTTGAAGAATATTTGGCCAAACATGAGAGTAATAAACATGGTTTTTCTTAGATGAGAAACTTGAAACATGCATGAATAAAGAGTGAAATAAAGGAAAGATGACAGGAAACAAACAAGTAGACTTGTGGAGATGGAAAAGGGAAGCAGGGGGTGCAAAAACGTGGGGAGGGTAATGGACTTGAAAATCATGAAGATAGGTTGTATACAGGCACCAGTTTCCCCCAAGCAATTGTAACAACAATGTATTACAAATGTACACTAATGGAAAAGAGTAACAAGTATAACATAGCAATGTGTTAATCAGCTTTCCTGTCACAAGGACACACTACACAACACACAGTTTAAAGATGGGGAGGTTTAATTTGGCTCACAGTTTCAGGGGATTCAGTGCATATCTGGCTGGCTCTAAGACAGGAACACAATGGTGGAAGGATGTGGTAGAACAAAGGTGCTTAGTTCATGGTGGCTGGGAAGCACAGCAGGAAAAAAATGCTGAAGCTGAAGGAGAAGGATCAGATATAGACATCAAGGTCACACTTCCATGAAGCACTCAGACACACCCAGATGCATGCTTTGTTAATCCCCTGGGTGCCTCCAGAACTAATGAAGTTGATAGTCCTTTTCCACTGTCACAGGCCATGCTCTTTTCCTTAATACTATCTAGAATATCATTTACTGCAGGTTTTATTTTCGCTGCTTAGGTACTGATTAACATTCTCTCTGTTCAGACAGGCAGGCAGACAGACAGACAGGGATTAATGTATGCAATTCAATTAACAAAAATACAAACATTAATAGTTTCATAAGATTTCAAAAATTTAATAAATCTCTAAAAATTTTACAAAGTGATTTAAAAGAAACGGTAGTCATTACTGAATAAGTAAACATATACAGAAAATGAATAGATATAAAAAAGCTGAAAACTAAAATGTATTCCTAACATAAAACAGATTTTTAGACAAAGACATGCTTTAATTGTAGTCTGAGACCAAACCTAGTGTCATCTAATTAGAAACAGTATATTAAAGATGGATACATAATTAAAATAATCCAATATTTCACTCCCAAAGGCTAGACAATTGATGGAAGAGGGGAAAAGGATGAAATGTTGTAGTTACAGTGTATATGTTTTGGACTGAATTATGTCTCAAAATTAATAGCTTCAGTCAATGTGACTTGATTTGGAGAAATTATCATTAAGGAGGTAGCTAAGTTTCAATAAGGTCATAAAGGTTTTTAGTTCAGTAAGTCCAGGGTCCTTATGAAGAGAAGAGATACCAGGAGTGTGCTCCACAGCAAAAAAACCATGTGAAAACACAAGAAGGTTGCTATGTGCAAGTGAAGAAGAGAGGTCTTAGGAGAAAGCAATGATGTTGGTACCTTGATGTAGGACATCAAGCCTCCAGAATTGTGACGAGCAATTTCTATTGTTTGAGTCATTTAATGTGTGATAGTTTGCTTTGGCAGCCCTAGCCAATTAGTACAGACGAGTAAGAATCAAGGAAAATGTATAAGATCAAAATGTATTAGATTATGAGCACTAGAAAATGGGAGGAAATTGAGAAAGAAATGAAGACATAAAACATATCTAATTTAACAAGGGAGAAAAACCAATGGTTAGGTACTCAAATTAGGAAAGATAAAGACAAGAGAAATAAATTCATTGAAACTGATAAAACTAAGAATTGCAGAAGGAATTTAATAACGCACATAAATTGATATACATGACTAGGCAATGCTCCCAATAAAAATGACTACTGCATTTTTCAATATTTATATTAACTAGGCAGTTTCTCAGAGCCTCTGATACACATGTTAACCATCTCTGCTTATACTGAAGAATCAGTGGATGTGGTAATGAATCAAGGATTACCATTTACATTAACAACACTGAACGAACTATTAGTGATAGTAATATTTATATTGGGAATAACATCCCTAATTTGTTTTACATTGTATTAGTCAGCCATTTGCTACTATAACAAAATACCTAAGGCGGTTGACTTTATATAGGCAATATAGGTTTATTTTGTTCAGAGTTTTAGACGTTGAATATTCAAACCATATGGTGCAGCATCTGGTGAGGACCACCCTTGCATGGTTCACTTCATGGCAGGTGAACTGGCCATGTGCAGAGCCACACAGCCTGAATGTGGTGCATTGCATAGATGGGAAGATGTAGGGAACATGTGTGTCTCTTGGGTTTCTCTTCCTCCTCTTAGAAAGCAACCAGGATTCAATCATAGGAGCTCCATTGTAATCACCTTATCTTATCCTGATCACTTGTCCAAGGCCTTCCCTGTACAACAGTCAGATTAAATCACTACCGCTTTAGTACTGTTACCATATGACTTTGGAGAGTAAAACCTTGCATAAATTCAGGGAACAATTCGTGTGCAAATCATAGCAGCCATATACAAATGCCTCATTGGTTTAAACTGCATTTAGAATTGCATTTTTTCATGCTTCAATTCTAAATAAGGTTTTTAATTCTAAAAATATCACTACTGGAATGGAATTCAGGAATTACTTCAGTGAAGGGGATTATTTGTAAGCATTTGTCCTGTGGAAGATGTAGATCTACCTGAGCATTTTGAAAATAAGACTGTAGCCATAAACATGAGATATTTTTATTTTATTCATGCAAGCTCCATTTTTTAACCTAAGATTTTAAGGAAAACCAACCCACTGTTAGTAGTTAGGTTGAATATTTATAACACCTGGTCAGCATCACATAGGAGATCGAAACTGTCCCTGCTGAGTCAGCAGGAGCTGTAGCTGCCACATTGCCAGAGGCAATGACTTGTTTTCTGCTCTGTCCTTCATTGCCCTGGCATTGGATGTCGTGTATTCATTATTCCTCCAGGAAACATTTTCTCTTCCGGGGTTTTGCTACACCCATCGTATCAAAAGTTCCTTCTCAGTTTTATAAGCTCATTTTAACTCTTTTCTGTCATATAATCTTATACCACAACTATCAGTCTTTTGTTCTTTATATTGGAGAAGCCTTACCTTTCTATATGGCTTCAAGAGGTATAATCAAAGTTTCTGTTAG
>RJWT010014133.1:0-21276 GCA_004365215.1 Cuniculus paca
AAAAAATAAATAAATAAAACAAACAAAAACAGCAACAAAGGCAATCAGAAAGACTCATCCTCTCACTCTCAGATGACCTGAACATCTGTCTTATGGCGGGCTTCCATCTTTATGGTCCAAGCCCAAAGAATCTCTTGGATGGTGGGAAGTTTGAGACAATGACTGGGTACTGCCACGACAAACCCATGGAGAAGGGATTCTAAGCCAATGGGACCTTGAATTGTCCGCTGGGACCAACAATGGAAGTGGCCACGTGCTCAGTCAAGACACCAGGATATGTCTTCATGTAGAATAATGTTGAGAGATCCCAGCCATGATCCTAGAGTGCCTATAAAATGTCATTTTCCCTAGAAGCTCTCAATTTGCTGCATTATTGGATCAAGAATGAAGGGTCACTGAAGGACACCAAGAAATTAATTCGGTCTAATAAAGTCCAATATGGTGCTCCAGCCTCTGCCACAGATGTCTCATTAATATGTAAGATTTTCAGTAGCAGCAGATATCTGAAAACAACCTCTTGATTGTGTTCCCTAGTAAAAAAGCAAAGAAACAGATTGAAAAAGCTAATATGAGCCAGGAACAGACTTTAGAAAGCAAGTAGTTGATTAATGACATGATTATTAAACATTCATTTAATCAGTTGAACTTGACCCTGAGCAAACAATTTTTTTTTTTTGAGACAGGGTCTCCCTATGTAGTTCAGGCTGATCCTGAACTTACTGTGTAGCCTGGGCTAGCTTTGAACTCACAGTAATCCTCCTGCCTCAGCCTCCTGAGTACTGAGATTACAGGTGTATAACACTATACCCAGCCAAAATTCAGGTGTTTTCCTATATTTATTTATTGACTTATTTGAAAGAGGGGTTTGCTATGAAGTTCAGGCTGGTCTTGAATCCACTACAGAGCCCAGGTTGGCCGTGAGTTCATGGCGAGCCTCCTGCCTCAAACTCCTGAGTACTAGGATTACTGGCATGCACCACCACGCCCAGCTCAAGCAAATATTTTTCAAGGATCTGTAATGGCTGTAGCATCATGCTAAATACCATAGGGATACAAAGTTAAGCAAGGCATGCTTTCCCTCTAAGATACTCATAGTATAGAAGAAAAGTGTCTCACTAACAAATAGCTTGAACACCAGAAGATGGAGACATAAATGTCAAAGTGGTGTTGCAACTGTCAAAGAAACACAGCCAAGGAATCTGTGTACCAGGCCAATACTGACTCAGGACAAGTGTGGGAAGAAGAAATGACTAGAAAGAAACAAAGAGGATGTGAAGACCAGGGAGGGGGGATCAGTGCTGGGAGAAATTATTGTGTTTAAGGGCAGGCAATGTGGATTTGAGAAGGCAGAAGACACAAAGCCTCCAGATTACTGAGGATTGGAAAAATCACACTGAAACATTTCTTATTTCCTCTGTGGACTCATTTTCTTTCGAATTAAACCCTCCCAGTAGAAGCTATATCAAAGAAAGTTATTTTTAAAGTTTCAGTCGTGGAGAATGTTCAATATATGCAAAAGTTCAGAGGTCAGCGTTCTCATCACCCAACTTCAATGATTCCTGGCCAAATTCCTTTCGATACTTCTCCCAGACTATTCTGAAGCAAATCCCATACAGTATATTCTTTCTCCCCCAGTGCTGGGGATTGAGCCTTGCACATACTAAGCTCATGCTCTGTCCCCAGTCTGGACACTGTGTTCTTTCAGAGCACATCTATAAAAGAAAAAAAAAACCTTTATTTTTATAGAACCACAATAGTATCATTACATATTTAAAAATTAAATACAAGGGCTGGGAATTTAGCTCAGTGGTGTAAGTGCTTGCCTGGCAAGAGGAATGTTGTGAGTTCAATCCCTGGTACCAAAAAAAAAAATTAAAAACAGCATACTAATATCTAATAGTCATTCAATTTCCTAATGGTCTCATAAATTGCTTCTAATAGTTTTATAAAAAATTTAATTATTTGAGTGAGGATCCAAAAAATGTTCATACCGGGCTGGGGATCTAGCTCAGTGACCTAAGTACCTGCCTGTCAAGCGCAAGGTCGTGAGTTCAGTCCCTGGTGCCGCAAAAAAAAAAAATTTTAGTGGATTCTTTTTTAGTTTTACTTATTTTTTTTTTTGGTACCAGGAATCGCACTCAGGACCTTGCACTTGCCAGGTAGGCACCGTACCACTCCAGCCCCTGGTGAATCTTTAAAGTCTTTTCAACACTCATGTGCTCCATCTCTTTGTTATTATTTTCTTCCCTTGCAAGTTTTTTTTAGACAAGGTCTCACTATATGATTCAGTTCAGGCTAACCTTGAACTATGTAGCCCAGGCTGACCTTGAACCCAAGATGATTCTCCTGCCTCGTCCTCCCAAGTGCTGGGAATACAGGCGTGCGCCACCATGCCCAGCTGCAATTCATTTGTTGACAAAAGCAGATTGTGGGTTTTATGATATTTCCACATCTAGATTTTGCAGATTGTGTTCCTCTGTTACGGTATAGCATAACCTCTATTCTCAATATCAGTTTCGTTTTTTTTTTTTGTTTTTTGTTTTTGCTACCAGAGATCGAACTCACTCATGAGTTCTCGCTTACCAGGCAAGTGCTTGAGCCGCTGAGCTATATCCCCGGCCCTCTATTCTCTATATGTTATCTAAATTGACTATTACATTCCAAGGTTGATCAGATTCAAGTTTCAGCACTTTGGAAGTCGAGAGACATCTATTATGTCTTATTTAATCTGCAAAGCCATCTTTTCTGTGTGTGTCCTCATCATTGCTACTTTACAGATGAGGAAGCTGAGGTCTGGAGAAGTCACATCACTTGCTCACAGCCACATTTCTAGTTGCAAGTAGGGAAGGGAGGGATGGAGAGAAGTGGTTCACAGGCACAGGGGTACACTGGAGAGGAAGAATAATTTCTAATGCTCTACAGCATAGTAGGATAACTGGGGTTGACAAGAATCGATTGAGATTAATTGAGTATTTCAAAATATCAAGGAGAGAGAATTAGGCATGTCTTCAATAAGAGGAAATGATGTATGTCTGGGGCTGGGGATGTGGATTGATGATAGAGTGTGGGGATCGGGGCATGGTGCACTTTGTAATCCCAGCACTCTGGGTAGCCAAAGCAGAAGGATCACAGATTGCAGTCCTACCTGGGCCACTTAATGAGACCAAAGGATAGAATAAAATAAAAATAAAAATATAAAATGGGCTGGGATGTAGTTCAGTGCAAACATCCTGTGTTCATTCCCCAGTACCACTACCACCACACACACACAAAAAATGTGTGCTTAGCATGTGCAGTGCCTTTGCTTTGATTCTCAGTACCACAGACACCTGTGTACCATCCCATCTTCATCCCTTCCCAGCCCTCCCTACAACTACACGATCTTGGGCAGGTGACATTACCTCTCTCAGCTTCCTTCTCTGTAAGCTAGCAATGATGATGGCACAGTTGAATAAGACAGTGTTACAGATTAAATAAGACAATGTCCCCAAACAAGTGGCCTACCACTATGCTCCTCAATTATATCTAGCTATTCTTAAAGTGAACAAACTTGAACACATATGGCTAAGGTGATAGATATGTCAATTAACCTGATCTGATCATTTCACCTTGTGTGTCTGTGTGTCTGTGTGTATTCTACCCCTTGAATATGAATAATTGCTCCGTGCCAATTAAAAGTAAAAATATATTTTAAAATATTTTTCAAGAATGACTGGAATTTTCAAAACAGCTTCCAATGAGATGCTTATGCACATCTTTGCCTGAAAAATGATATCTATTTTTAGCATATCTAGGAGTTCTTGATTTTCTCTAATACTTGGTATGTAGAACTGACATGAATAAAAGTCACCTAGTTCTGGCTCCTTAAAAATGAAGTGACATAGCTAGATGAGATTGGCTGAACTACCTAGTGAGACCCTGGCTAAAAAAAGAAAAGCACATGCCTGTAATCCTAGCACTTGGGAGGCCAAAGCAGAAGGATTGCCATGAGTTCGAGGCCAGCTTGGTTTATGTAGGCAAGTTCAAGGCCAGTCTGGACTACATAGCAAGACCCTGTCTCAAAAAGAGAGCAGGGGGAGGGAAAGAGAGAGAGAGAGAGGTGACAGCAATGCCATATGAGAACAGTCAAGTTGGTGCTTCTGCACCAACATAGGACTGTTTGCATTCCATCCAGAACTTGGAACAGTGGAAACTCTGAGACCAACAACCCTATTTTCATTTCTAGTCATTGACCATTGAGCAGACTTCAAATTTTCCGGGTTATTTGTCTTGAGTAACCTGTCCCTCACCCTGCTGACCACCAACAGGATAATGACTAGCTGGGTCCTCTGATCAGCTTTCCTGTCTTTAGTTATTTGCTAACATTAAAACCAATACTTGTTACCATTTTGCTATAATTATTCTTTTTTAAGTATACTTTTTTCTTTTATGTTCCTCAAATATCAACTGAAGAAAACTATTCTAGAAGCTTAAGAGTTTTAGGAACCTGCAGGACCACTTCCTACTTTCTTTTGTGCAGCATGTATTCCATACTTTGGCCAAACTCTGTTACTTCTCAGCATTTTCTGGTATTGCTTCTCCTTGCCTTTGATGCCATGCATCCTTGCTTTTGCCATTGACAACCTGTTCTTGTTTCAGGCCCTTCCCTAAAGCTACAAAGGCTCTTCCCATTCAACCATCCATTCATCCAGTCAGCTTTCCTTTCTTACATCCACCCATCCATCCAACCATTCATCCTGGCATCTTCCTATCCAGCAACATTTATTGAGCATCTATTAAGTCAGTTGCTGAGGACACAAGTTTGTCCTGCCTGAGAGGAGTTGATGGTCCATGACTGCACTGTCTGTTCTGGTAGCTGCCATCCACATGCAGCTGGTGAGTACTTAAAATGTGGCTAGTCTAAATCCACATGTGCAGTAAATCAAGTTTTAAGCATTTACCATGAAGAATGCAAGATATCCTATTGATGATTTTAATTGGTTACACATGGTGAAATGTAATAGTCTCTATAATTTGGCTACATATAATTAAAATGAATACAGATAATTTTTTTCCTTTTTAAAATGTGGCTTCTGGAAATCTTTAAATGATATATGTGACTCGCATTGGTGGCTCATATCCTATTTCTACCAGAGAGTGCTGGCCTTGAAGAAGAATACAGGGATGGAAAAGAAAAAGTGCAAATAAAGACTTGTCATAGGTGTGTTTAGGAAAGTGTGTACAGGGTACAGGGAAGGATTGTTCTTAGTCTGGAGGCCATAAGTTAGAAGGGAACCAATTTATATTATAATGTGTCACACATTGTGCTAGGCACTATAAATATCCTAGTGCTCTGTGGTAGGCGTTTTAACATCTTCACACATCGGCTTGGGCTTTAAATATCTCACATAATCTTGTAACAGCAATCACCACAATCTGATCATGACTTTCCGGTCTGCTGGCCTCTCCTAGTCCAAGTGCATCATCCCTTAGCTGGACTTTGCTGCCACAGACTTTCAATTAGTCTCCTCCCTACCCACTTTCATCCACTCTCCACTTCATGGCTGAATGATCCCTCTAAAACACAGATCTAATGATGTTACTCCCAAAATCAAAATTCTCCTTCAGCTCCTCACTGTCTTCTGCCTAAAACCTAAATTCCACTTCATAGAAATAGGTACCATTTGGCCTCGCCTGCATGTCTCCTCTGTTCTACCTCTTACCACACTTCCACCTTCTCAGAAAGACTTTTTCTCTTCTCTTTGGTTAATGTCCACTTTTCCAGATTATATTTTCTTTCTTTTTTCTCTCCTTTCTTTTCTTTCTCCTCTCTCTCTTTCTCTTTCTCTGCCTCTGTCTCTGTCTTTCTTTTCTCTTGGTTTGGTTTGGTTTGGTTTGGTTTTTTTGACACAAGGTCTTGCTATGTAGTTCAGGCTGATCTTGAACTCACCAGATAGCTCAGGCTGGCCTCAAACTAACAGACATCCTCCTGCCTCAGCTTCCTGAGTGCTGGGATTATAGGCATGTGCTACAATGCTCAACTTTCTTCAGGTTATATTTTCAACATTACTTTCTCTAGGAAGAGTTTCCAAAACTGTCTCCTACCTTCTCCTCATGACCATTCTGCGGTAGCACTTGTCATCATTGCATTTTGCAAATCATTTCAGAACCCCTAAAACCTTTGGGTTTCCATGGATTCCAAATCAAAAACCCCTGTTCTATTAAAATTATCTGCCTATCTTCACTATTAGCCAACCAGGGCTAATAGTGAGTTCAAGGCCAGTCCAAACTACATAGTAAGACCTTAGCTAAAAAAAAAAAAATTATCTGCCTGTCTACAGTTCTACTTGCCATATTAAATGCTCCTTGAGATAGGGACCACAATTGAGTAGTCACTGGCATTTCCTTAACCCCCCTACACGGTCCCTAGATACAGAAGACTCTCAATAAGCATTTGTCATAGTGTGGCTTTCTGTAAAACAAGAAGGGCAATGATTGTCAGGCCTTAAATATGATTATTATGTTTTTTACTTTTTTCTTCCCCCCAGCACTGGGGATCAAACTCACAACCTTGCCAGGGAGGCACTTACACCACTGAGCTAAATCCCCAGTCCTTGTCCTTTGAGACAGGGGGTCATTATGCCATTCAGGCTGGCCTTGAGCTCACTTTGTAGCCCAGGCTGGTCTAACTCGAAACAATCCTCCTACCTCAGCCTCCCAAGTGCTGGGATTACAGGCATGCACCACCCAGCCCGGCATCTTTTTTTTTTTTTTTATTTGAGTGCTAAAGATCAAACCCAAGGCTTCAAGTCCGGTAGGTATGTGCTCTACCACTGAGCTACACCCCAGCTCAAATTTTTCTAAATCAAATTAAATCTGACTTAAACAACTCCTACATAGTTGACAACAAATATTAAATTAGTAATTTTCAGAAGTCTCCTGGATTTTCAAGAACTCCAGTTTAAGAAGCCCAATAAAATTCTGGAAGATTCCTTCTTTCTTGGCTCCATTGGAGTCTCTGTTTTTATCAAAATTTAAATGAATGGTTGTGAGGGTAGACTATTTGCTAAGTATACATTAATCCCTTAGTTCAGTCCCCAGCACCATAGGGGGACTAAAGAAAGAAAGAAAAGAAAAGACCAGGCAAACAATTTAAATGAGACAATCTGGTCCATCTTAACTAAGAGATAGTATGGAGCAGGACGACTGAGACACCCTGAGGGGGAAGAAATGTTTTGTCTAAAAATGAACAGCAGTTTAAGGCACCAACAAACGCTTGTTGAATATTCACATTTTCCAGTTTTTTAAGGGAAACTAGAAATCTGGGTTTTAATGTGATAGCTCTTAAATTCAGAGCAGCTGAGTGGGCAGCGCTCACATCTGTAATCTCAGCATTCCAGAGGCTGAGGTTGGAGGATCACGAGAGTTGGAGGCCAGCTTGGGCTACATACTGAGTTCAAAGCCAGCCTGAACTACCTGTTTAAAAGAAAAAATCACAGTGTAAATTCAATGATTTTTTTTTTTTAGTAAATTTATCACGTTTTGCAACCATCACCAAGAATCAGAACATTTTCTGCACTCCAATTATGTCTCTTCTGAGTATTTCCTGTTAATTCCTGCATTGACCCTCCTTCCTGACCCCAGTCATTACCCCAGACAATGAGCAATCTACTTTCTGTCTTTATAGCTTTGCCTTTTATGGATATCTCAATAGATGGAATGATTCAATATGTGGTCTCTTGAGTCTGGCTTCTTTCACTGAGCTTGGTGAATGTTTTCAAGGTTCATCCATGTTGCACACCATTACTTGTTCCTTTTTATTGCCAAGGGATATTCTGTTGTACAGTTCTACTACTTTTGTTTATTCATTAGTTTGTTCATTCATTAAACAATTAGTTTAAATTGTTTTTATTTTCTGGCTATTATGAATAACGCTGTCATAAACATTTCTGTGCAAATTTTTGTATCCAGAGATGTTAACCTCTTTTTTTTCCTTTTGTCTTTTTTGACAGACACCTAAGGGCAGAACAGTGGTATCATATGGAAAATTTATTTTTGACTTTCTTTTTTTATTATAATCAAAAGCACATAATATATTTAACTTCTAAAGAAACTATTTTCCAAAGTGACTACGCCACTTTATATTCCTCGAGGTAAAGACTGAGGGTTCCTGTTTCTCTAGTTCCTCCCCATCATTTGCAATTGTCCCCCTTTTTGATTACAGACATTCTTGAGGGTGTGAAGTAGTATCTTGTTGTGATTCTGATTTGTATTTTCATAATGGCTAATAATGTCGAAGAGCTCTTAATTTTTAAATGTTGGAATTTGTTCAATTAAAAAATGCTGCATATCAGTTCTGAACAGCTGAAACAAAACAAGTTCATGGGCTGGACCTGCGCTGAGGGAACAAATTTGGACTTCTAACCCAGACCCTGCAAAACAGTAGTCTGTGAACTCTTGCTTTTGTGGGGCAAAGCTGTCTAGACTGCCAGTAAAAATTACTAAAGAGAAAGGAGAGAAGTAGTTCTCACATTTTTGTAATAAGCTTGTACACTAGAAAAAGAATATTTTAATCTATTTACCAAGAAAAAATTTTTTTAGTAAATCATGTTATATATTCATTGAATGAGTTCTTTTTGTTTTGCTTTGCTATTTTGTTTGTGGTACTGGGGATTTAACCCAGGGCCTTCACACTGTGCTACATTCCCAGCCCATTTCTAATTTTTTAATTTCAGGACAGGGTCTCCCTAAGCAACAAGGTCACTCAGCCTATGCCTTACTGTATCTTCTTTTTGCAGGTGAGGTTAAGTATTTTGTCATTGTTGAACACCTAGGAAGAGGCAGAGTTGGATTCAATGCCACATCTATCAGATTCTAAATGATAGTTTCCTTAACAAAATCACAGCAGAGTCTGGGATGGAGCTACAAGGGAGGGTTGGATGATGGAGATCAGGGGGCTGGTATGGGAGAGCTTTCAGGGAGAGGAGGGGAACAAAGAAGTTTTTCAACACTGGTTGCATGAACAGATCAAGGGAACTTTGGAAGACAGAATTTGGTGGATGGAAAAGAAAATAGGAAAAGACTAGCTTGGGACCTACTGTTTTGCACTTTGCATTCTCCCTGTCATCCAGGTGGAAGCATCTAGCAGGTAGTAGAACATGTGGAGCCAAAGCACTAGAGAGCTCCAGAGCTAGAGGTACACTTGGAGACATTCTCTGCTAACTAGATTTTTCATCAAGACTAATGTCTTCATGGAATTTAATTCTGGTGAACTTCCTGTCCTCCTCTTCTGATGGTCTACTGAGTTTGTTTTAAAATTAAGAGGAAGTTTTAAATAATGGAAAACCACAGACATGATGGCTTATGGAGTTGTGTGTGTAGACGCTGTAAGCACGGAATACTGCATTCAGAAGTAGCTTCATTGACAGCTAACTCAGGCCTCCGAGTTGGTCTTAGGTCTTCTTTAAACACATTTAAACATTTTGAAAAGGACTATCATTCACCTTTTGCACAGCTAACTTGTACAGTTAACTGTGCACTAAGAAGGACAGCACTTTTCTTGGGGCCAAGTCACAAGACACCAGGACAAGGGGCACTTACCCAGTGGGCAGGCGGGAGTAGGGACCAGCTGGATCAGGACAAAGGACAGTACAGATCCTGATTCCGACTTTCTCAGGAAGGACTCTGCACTCAGCTGCTTGGGGTTTTCTCTGAATTCCAGCAAAGCCTTCCTTATCACTTCCTGCCTTGTTTTGGTTTTTTGCTTTACGTGTATCAGACTAGAAGCTTCTTGGGCACTTACATCATATTTATTAAACTGCACACATATCCAATATTAAATAACTACATCTTGTTGCAAATGGTTTTGGAAAACATTAACGCTAAGTTTTTGGAAGGACAATTTATTTTGTTCTTGAGACTTAAAACTATTATACGCATATAATTAAGAATTGTAGTTGACCAGACGCTGTAGATACTACTTATTAATTTCGATTTTTCGGTTTTTTTCCCTTATTTTAGAATTTATTTATTTCTTTTTATTCCAGGTCTCAGATGTTTTCTGAGGCCTGTGAAGAACAGCTAAGAGCCCTGGGAATATGACAGCCCTGCAGGAACCCAGAGAACCCCCGTACAGCCCCTCTTACATAGGAAGCTCTACTCGATGAATGAACGAACGACGTGAATGAAGTGTTTTTCTCAAGGGTCCTTTCCAAAGCTCGTCTGCTTCTCATTCTTCTGGAATCTCAGCCATGCCCGGAGGCTGGGCCGGGAGGCCCCTCCTCTAGCTAACACCAAAACTGCCGCAGCGGAGGGTGTCCGGCGTCCGGCGCTCGCCAACCTAGGCAGCATCGTTTTGGTGGACCCCGTCGCAAGTGCTAGCAGAAGTGACTGTGGCCGGGGCCCCTGCCGGACCCAGGCGCATGGGCGGGGCTGCACCGCCCCTCCCCCACTGCAGGTGAGCCGCAGAGCCAACCCCCCCACCGCCCTGGGGTGACGTCAGGCCTCTGGACCGCGTTCCGGCCCCGCCCCTGCAGGCAGCACCCGGGGCCCGCGTCTTCGCGGTGAAAACCCGTCCCGCTGCAGAACGATGGGGCTGCGGCAAGCCGAAGAGGCGGCCAGACGCTCGAATAGGCTGCAGCCGCCGCCCAACGCTAGGTCGAGACGTTTCTAGTCAGAACTGGGGCCTCGGGTCGCGCAACACCTGCCCTACTGCGCGCACGACCCTGGCCAGCGCAGCACACCGGCCGCTGCAGGGTCCGCACCCGTTGCCTCGCGGGATCGCGGGTCGCCCAGCCTGCCTCAGCTGTCCATCTCCACCCGAGCTAGCCAATCGTCTGTCACCACCCCGGCCGCACCTCCCGGAATCTCTGATGGGCGTGAAAGCTAGCCTATGATATTGGGACCCTGGGGGCCTGGACCGGGAGCGGGAGCCAATGAGCATCATCCCAGGTGGGTGGAGGGAACCAGACTCGGGAAGGTAGCTTCGTTCGGGTTGCTAACGTCTTCCCTTGGAGATGGGCGCGCAAACCGACCAGTGGGTCTGGGGGCGGCGGTGATGGGCGTGGAGCTGGCCCAATGAGGGTGGGAGTGGGTGGGGCCGCCGCGACCAGCAGTGCTAAAGCAGCCCGGCGGAGGCAGCGGTGGGTTTGGGACTGAGGCACCGGATCTGTGGTCGCAGTCGGGGACGTGCGCGGGCGCCACCATCTTCGGCTGAAGGTGAGTGAGAGGTGCGGCTGCCGGGTTCGAGTGCCGCTGCCTGGGGCGCGGGGACAGTTCTTATGGGGGGAGGGGACGAATCCCAGGCTTGGGGACCCGGCAGCTGTGGCACGCAGGAACAGAACCCGAGCAGGAGCTGGGGAAGGCGGAGGGGGCTCCCGGCGGGAGGATTCATGTGCCGCGGACCCTCGGCTCCTGCAAACTGGGACCTAGGAGGGGTGGAGAAGACGCAGCGGGACCCGGAGGATGGGCAAGGAGAAACCCCGGGAAGGGCAAGGAACGAGGTCCGGGAGAGTGAGACCCTTGCAGGGATCAGGGCCCGGCTGTGTGGGAGGGCGACCCCTGGGGAGTGAGGATGGAGATCTGGGGATGCGGTCCTAGGGACCGGGTTTTGGGGTGTGGGATCCCTGGCGGCGAGGAGTTGGGGGACTGGTGCCCTAGTGGGACCCCGGGGTTCCCGCGAGTCTGTGTCTACCTCCCAGGAGAGGACGAGGTGCTGGGGCGTGATGCCGGTGCTGGGGGGGGGGTCGCTGGACTGGAAGGGCCCCTGGGTGAGTTAGGCTGGGCCGGGCTCCCCAGGCATGGCAGAGGGGTTCGCCGAGGGCTCAGAAGGCGGGCGGCGGACCTGTGGGGCGGAGGGACTGCAGGTCAGAGGGGCTCAGCGCGGCCCTGGGAGCGCGCGGCGGGCGAGCGGCTCCGGAGCCGGCCTCAGGGAGGGTCGCACTGCCGGCGCCCGGCGAGGAGCGCGGGAGGGGCAGCACGCCGCGCGCCCCGTGAACCGCCAGGCCAGGGGGTGGACGCTCGGCGAGGCCTGGGCGGTTTGGGGGGGCGAGGCGGGAAATGTGGCGGGGGCGCGCTGCAGCCGGGCGGCCGGGGGGAGGGTCAGCCCTCGCGTCGGGATCTCTTTATTGTGTAAGTGATCTGGAATGGCTCGCTGCAGTCTCTTCCTTGTCTAGTGTAGTTGGGGTCACACCCAGATCCCATAAAATCGGACTGGAATTGGGTCGGAGAGAAGTTGAAGCTGCGGAGTCCTGGCATTGGCGGGGGCTTTGTGGGCCTGTGGTGGGCGGCTGCGGCCCAGGGAACCGGGAGGCAGCCAGGCCTGCCTGGGACTGGAGCCTTAGGAAGGAGATTGGCGACTCGGCGGGGCTGACCCGGGCTGGTGAGGTTTGGGTAACGTGGCCTCTCTACAACCGTTATCTCTGTCTCTTAGGGCCTCTGCAGCTCCCTTCAAGATCACTGCGGTGGATGGAAGGGGGTGGGGTGAGCTAGGGTGGGGTAGGGGAAAGCAGGCGGGGTAGATCCAGACTGAAGATGAAACAAAGACTGCTGTTTTCGCGAATAATATAATAGTAAATGTAATACTTTGGCTATGCTGAGATTTCGTTGTCTGTGTGTTTGTTTTTTGGGTTTTTTTTTTTTTTACATCAACACTGAGGATTCTTTGAGTCAGCTTTAATTATTCTTGATGGTATCTCACTCTGGAAAACTTTATAATCTATTCCATTCACTGTTTTATCCCTTCATCAATTTGCTTCTATTAATTATTCTTGTAGTCCCATGCTTTTGGTGTTTAAGTATGCCCTGCCTGTCTTGGGTTCTGGAAAAGTGGCCATTTTATGCATCTCCTCACTTCTGCATCTTAAATTAAGTTCTTCCTCTCCTTATCGGGAACAAGCATATGGTGTAATTGTGCGATATAGCACAAGCTTTTGCAGCAAAGGGATGTGACCTGTGAGAGCTCCGCTGTTTATTTGGGCTCCTCAGGGAAAGCATTACAATGAAGAGACAGGACGGGAGGTGAGATGGAGGAAAATTTGAAGGGCATATTGTAGGGTGGAAAGCTATATGCTTCTGTGGTGCATATACTTTGTTACAACTTATGAAGAATAAAAATTCCTGGTTTTTGGATCCAAGTTTTAGAAATACTTAGCACAGTGTAAAAATATGAATTATGCAGGTCATAAATAGCATCTTTTGCATTTGTTTTGTGATCATTTGTTTAAGCAGAGTTTTGATACATTAACCGTAATGTAAGTGACATCCACTGTAGCTATCATTAAACAAATTGGGACAATTCTGTTTTTGTTCATCTGTTTTAGGATGCCCTATCCTAGATCACTTATCTGTCATTTTTGTTTACTGTTTTCTGTTCATAAAATTGCATTTTTCCCTCCTCTGTCCAGTGTGACAGTGGGTGCTAGGAGGCGGTTGAAGTTTATAGGGTGATATTTCATTGGGAGTGTAAAATGACCCAGAGATAATAGAGCCCCATGCATATATGTCTAAAACTAGTTGTGATGGTGGGAACTTTGGTTGGTAGGGGGCCCATTCATTCACAGGTAAATGATTTAATGTAGTTAGACAACTGTTTTGAAGGACACCAAGACAAATCTGCAGATTATCTTCTTACCTTTTACGAAAGGGTTCCTGTTTATTCCTTTTCCACCTAAGTACAAGCATTTTTTTCTTTAAAATATAGAGGCTTTGCCAGATTGTGCTAAGGTGATCATAAGGTAAGCTTATACTCTTTAAACCATAATTGATAGTTTTTATTTCTAGAGAGGCAATATAGTATACTACATGTCCATCAAAATTTCCTCTCTCCTGCCTTCCTTCAGTGTAGCCTGCACTCTGGACCTGACCTCTGGATTTAATCACAGCTCTTGTTACTTGTTGGCTGTGTGACTTTGGATAGGTGGTTGGCTTTCTCTGTACTTATGGTTCTTCATCTGTAAAATGAAGATATTAATTATACCCACCTTGTGGTGCTATTGTGAGAATGGTTATGTGTAAACTACCTAGTACCTGGACAGAATTATGGGTATATAACAAAGATATTTGGTATTTTAAAAATTCCAGTTCTATCCTTTTAGCAACACAAAACATTTGGGAGTGGTACATTGTTAAATACCAGGATTCCCCAGATCAGATACCAAATGTACAATGGAGTGAAAAAACAACATATTTGGCAATCACAAGTGAGGAGTTAAACTGAACAAAAACATCTTCACTGGCTTCCTGAACTCTATCAGTTAAACAATACGAGCGCCTGCCACCTTCTAAGTGCTCTGGTGCAGTGCAGGGGAGGGCAAGCAGACTGCCCAAAGAGCAGGACAAAATGTGAGGAGGAGAGGATTAAATTGCCAGATTGACCTGAAAAGAACTTCTGAAAGGGTGACATTTGGGTCAGGAGTGGAAGGAGTAGTAGGTTATTGGTTGTGGTGAAGTTGAAGCTCTCTGTAAGGGTAGGGACCATTCATGTAAGGTTGATCAATAGGCATAGATCCACTGTTATGTACCAGGGACTCTGCTAAATGCTCCAGATGCAGCAAAGGACAGGTAGCCATCCATATAGTGTTTCCTTGTAGAAAAACCTGAAAGTGTAAAAGTAATTTGTGATCCTACTACCCAGTAGAGACCCAGTGAATATTTGCTTCTTTAAAAATAAATACTTGTGTATATAACTTTCTTGCACAAAATCAGGAGCATGTTATGGTCATATTTTTGTGATCTTTTTATGTTTTTTTTCTTACAAGCATTTCTGCACCTAGAAAATGTACTGATCAATTTCAGATATTCTGATTTTTAAAAATAATTTTTATATTATTTGTTTTCAAGACTCATTCTAGAAAGGACCTATTCTAACTTGTAGCCGCCTACTACATTTAAGAATATAATTACATACTTAAGGAAATAAATTTGTGTATGCCTACTGGCAGCAACATAGGATATATAGTTTACAACGAATAAGAATAACATTTTATTACTGTAACAGTAGGATACTTTCCTTTACTAGATTTTGACCTCCTAAAAGGTGCCACGTGTATCCTAATATTTGTCCTTAAATTCACCTATGTGGATTCTCACATCCCCGTATTTTACTAGTATGCAGTATTTACATTTTTAAGTTGGAAAGATTTGTTATTAGTCTTTTGTTTAGTTTGTTTGATTTGGTTTGAGAGAAGGTCTGTCTTTGTAGTTCAGGCTGGCCTCGAACTCACCATGTAGCTCAGGCTGGCCTTGAACTCACTGAAATCCTCCTGCCTTGGCCTCTGGAGTGGTGGGATTACAGGCAAGCACCATTATTCTCACCTTTGTTATTACTCTTAAAGCCTTGTCTTTAGAGGTAAAATGCTTTTGAAACTATACTTCTGAGTGAACACAGGCCCACAAATATTTTCCGTATTGTTATAACATTTGGATGCCTAAAGAAGGAAATGTCAATTTAGCTTTTTTTTTTTTTTTAACTTTAGTTCTAAAATGTCTTAGCAGTTTTACTTTTAGAAGTCTAATATGAATTTTGTGATTTGGGGGGAGATTTACTTTGTTTTGTGTTTTGTTTTGTTTTTAAATATCCAAATTAACCTTTGAAACATGAGCACATTCCTTTAATCGTGTAATGAATTATTCTAGAACATTGCTTTTCAGTCTTTATCTGCCCCAACCAACCAGGTAATAATGGTGGTGGGCCTGGCAGCCAGAGAACTGTGGGGCAGTGGTTGTCAACAGTGACCTATGACTGACAGCAGCAGCACCGTCTGGGTACTTGTTAGACTTGGAGATTCTTGGGCTTTACCCCAGACCTACTGAATCAGAACCTCTGGGTCTGCGGCCACCGTTCTGTTGTTACTATGTTTTCCTGGTGCTGCTGATGCATGCCAAAATTTGAGACCAGACACTCTAGAACATAGGTGTGTTAGCAATGTATTACATTGTAACAAATAATTTCTAAAGAATCATAGGTATTTGAGTCTACTTAATTAGCATCTTTATCCACTATCAGTGATCAGTCTTTTAGGAAATATCCCTTGAATCTACAGAAAGTCATCAGTGTTCTCCTAGGGTAGCATACATGTGCACATATTAGTATCCAACATGTTTATCCCATTTCATGGAGCTTGATGTTCATCTATGGACTCAAGGTTCAAAACCCATTAACAAGTTTGGATCACTTACTATTTCCCTTGCAGCTTGCAAGGGATGTCTTATATTGATCCTCTTGCCTGCAAAGAATCTTCAACATTCCTGGCAGTTGGGTGGGAGCTGGGGGAGAAGTTGAGGGGATTTGACACAAGAATATAGGAATAGGTAGTCAGTTGGCTTCTTGTGTTGATTTGGATAAAATCATGGAAACTGTGTATGAAATTTGTAATAAGTTGGAATCTGGAGTAACAGCAAAAAATGTTTGGGATAGGAGCATACTCTAGAAAGACACCATCAGGCAGGAATGATGAATCACATCAGCGAGGCAAATGATGAACATATAAAATCCTTTCATTTGCTCTAGAAGGCCAATTGCACAAGTATAGGAGGAGATGTAACTTAGCAACTTTCACTGGTAGATCCTTATAAGCCAAAAGTCAATGAGTGCTAAGTAAACCAACCAGATCTTGAGCTACATTAATCGCAAAAGTCACAGAATCTGTTTTTTCCTCAGCGTGGCTGAGGTGGCAAAGGATTCTGTTTTCTTCTGTATTGATCAGACCATGTGTGGAATATTAGTTCCAGGCCACATAATAGAAACGGAAGATACACACATACTGGAGTCTATTAAGAGCTGAGAGATCAGAGTGGCGGAAGGAATCTTGAGGAACGATGGAATGCTGATACGGAAACAGAGGAGAGGGAGCAGAGACCTGGATACCCAGCTCCATATAACTAGTAAGGTTGTTATGTGACTCCAAGTTATGCTTGTCTTCTGTGGCCCCATTTGATTATATTAAGACCATGTGGTGCCATAGAGAAGCTGAGGGGTTAGATTTGGGGTATCTATAAGGAGGCATTTGTTCAATCTGATTCTTTACTCTCTGGCAATTGTGTTCTTGTGGCTATATCCTTGTGGTCATAGGAGTTCCATGGATGTTTTATTGTATGTCTTTGTTTTCTTTTGCTTCTTCTTTCTCTTCTTAATTCCCTGTTTAGTTTGTGTTGAGGGTGAAAGAGGAGATGGGGAGAAAATAAGGTCACCCTAGAACTTTGCTTTTTTCTTCTGTCTGCTCTTCAGCCTTCAGTAACCGAGGGTAAATCTTGAATGGTTGTCAGACAACCAGAGTCATAATTAGTGGTCACCCCTGAAATTTACCTTGGAAATTTAGTAGTATGGCCATGACCAGGAATACCCCAACTCCTTCACTCAGAGTTTACTCCTCAGGTTTACTAAGGGTTTTGTTTTGCTTTTCAGAAAAGTAAAACTTGTAAATTATTTTATCTTTGGCAGACATCTGACTTTATCCTTCTCTTCTCTTAGAGGCAATTGCTCTTGGATCCTTCTGTTTACAATGGCACAGAGAACTGGACTGGAGGATCCAGAGAGGTATCTCTTTGTGGACAGGGCTGTCATCTACAACCCTGCCACTCAAGCTGATTGGACAGCTAAAAAGCTAGTGTGGATTCCATCAGAACGCCATGGTTTTGAGGCAGCTAGTATCAAAGAAGAACGCGGAGATGAAGTTATGGTGGAGTTGGCGGAGAATGGAAAGAAAGCAATGGTCAACAAGGATGACATTCAGAAGATGAACCCACCTAAGTTTTCCAAGGTGGAGGATATGGCGGAGTTGACATGCTTGAATGAAGCTTCTGTCTTACATAACCTGAAGGACCGCTACTATTCAGGACTTATCTATGTAAGTATTTTTCCAGGTACTCGTGGAAACTGGGGACTGCGAATTAATGTAAATTATAGCTCTTGTCATAATCAAGTGAGAATGTGGAATACCCCTCCATAATCTCTGTTTAACACTACTATTTTGGATAAGTTGTCTCTTGCTTTCACAAGTCTTGTTGCCCTTTAAATCTTTTTTTTTTTTTTTTGCAGTACCAAGGATCAAACTCATGACCTCACACTTGCCAGGCAGGCGCTTACGCCACTGAGCCAAATCCCCAGCCCTTGTCTTTTTGAGACAGGGTCTTGCTATGCTGTTCAGGCTGGCCTTGAGCTCACTTTGTAGCCCAGGCTGGTCTTGAACTCACAATGATCCTCCTGCCTCAGCCTCCCCAGTGTTGGGATTACAGGAGTATGCAACCACGCCTGTCTTTCCTTTAAATCTTAATGTGTTAGGTTTGAATAATCCAGTCTACAGTTGCATATAGTAAAATGGTATCTGAATACTTTTGTAGTGGTGCTCTGGAGCATAATAAGATGAGAGAGCAATGTGGCAGAAAGACCAGAGATAGAGAAGGTGATGAGGTTTGCATTAGTAGGAGGACACAGACAACAAAATGATAGAAAATCAAGTGCCTATCCAGGACCATAAACTGGAGGGGCTACATACAAGCTTAGGGATTTCAGTAAGAGCAAGGATATCTTCATTTGTGTATAGGAAAGTAGAACAGAGGTTTTTAAGAGGAAATAATAGTTCAGGGTGAGATTGAATCTGTGGTTGTCCTGTGGTTAGCAGCTGACATCTATGTTGCAGTCACTGATCATGTCCTTGACCATATAGAAGTTACTGAAATTAATAAGGGATAAGGTAGAGAGGAAAAGTGCCAGGTAGATACTGAAAAGGCTCTAGAAAAACAAATAAGTTTGAGGGGATAGTAGATAGAGTTGGCAGTGATTTGAAGAAGGTGGCATGGATTGGATTTAAACAGGATAAAGAGGATTAGTGAAATAAGTTGACATGAATGGTGGTCGAAATTGGAAAAAGGTATTTGAATTTTATGCAAGGAGCGTGCTACTAAGGTTCATGAATAATTCAACACTTCATTCAGAACTAATAATCCTGTAGGAATTAGTATACTTAAGGAATATGTGCCTAATGCCTGCTGTGTTCTAGGTGCTGGGGTCGTGTGGAGAACAAGATGGGCCGGGGCCCGCGTTGTGATGTGGCGTATGAGGAGATGAAATGGGGATGTAGGACGCGGAGAGGAGGAGAGTGGCTTCCCACAGAGACCAGGGAAAGGCTCTTGAACTAGGTTGCATTTAGGCTTAGAGTCTACCTGATGGAAGGAGCCAGCCAGGGAAGGAGCTGAAAATGAGTTGTTTGTTTGTGACCTTTGCTGGAGTTGTTTCTGTTGAGTTTGATGGTCTCCCTTATTTCTGTTCCTCTATGGGGTAGGATGCAGAAATAAGAAAGGAAAAGGCAGCAAGCCTGGGAAAGCAATTTGAGGAGAGTGGAACAATCTTGGAAAAGGGGAGAAGCCAGAGATAAACTGGAGAGCAGCATGGAGAATCCAGCTGTGTGGGAGATGACTACATTCTTGTCTGACTGGGTCTGGCTGTGTGAATTTGCTCCGGGCCCGAGGGCAGGGGAACTTTGCGTCCACTGCTGGTGCAGATGGAAGGTAACTTGCCAGTGATTTTTGGAGTCAGTCTGGGTAGGAGTGGAAGTCTAGGTGGGAGAGGCTGATGTGTAGATCAAGGACTAGGGGTTTTAATGGTATTGGACAGTGTTCATGGAGCAGGGATGTGAAAGGGCTAGAAAGTGAAGAGACTGGTCAGTTGGTAATGTGGACCCCTGAATTTTGAGAAGTGGGTCTATTTTGAATTAAGCCAGGTGCACTGACTTAGGCAGGTTTAGGAGGGTGATGGTACAACCAAAAAGTAGCAGAAGACTGCAGTGTGGAAGGAGATTGTGGCTGTGAAAGGGAAGTAACTGAAGAAGAGACAAATGTATTTTATTTGTAACAGTTTCCCATGATAATTCTGAGATTTTGCAGCTATTATTGAGTTTGTTTGATTTTTTTTTTCTTTCCAATTTAACTCAGGATAACTTGAGTGAATTTGTGAGTTTCATTTCAAAGCATGGCCTCCATGGTATGTACAGGAGAATGGGAGTCATTCTGAAAGTATTGAGGTCAAAGTGGTCAAAGTAGAGGTGGGGGTTTGGGGGGATCATGGCTCCAATCAGGCAGGTGCAGCAAAGTTCTCCCCAAGGATCTTACAGAACATGGGCCTCTAAAGAAGAGTGTGAAGAGTGGAGCTGGGCGCAGCCACCAGTGCTACTCAGGGATACATCTGTTTTGGGGCTTGGAGTTAACAGGTTAGGTGAGATTGATCAGTCCATTGAAATTGATTGGTTGAGGTCCTATGATATATACACTAGTATAATTTATATAGGACCCTTTGGGGCATATTTCTATAGATAAATTGTGTTATCGTTTAAGTTTAATTCAAACAAGTTAAGTTGGTAACAGATGTAGTTATGTTCTTTCCTTATATTTTCTTTGGATTTATACTCCCTCACCTCTGACTTCTCAGGTCATTAATTTTCATCTTCCTTCCTAATAAAACTATTTAAAACTGTAAATGTCTCGTCTAACACTGTTTCAGCTCACCTTAGAAGTCTGAATATATAGCATTTTTATTACTTAGTTCTAAATATTTTATAATTTTTATTATAATTTCTCTCTCAGCCTCTAGACCTTTCGAACTTTTTAACATTTCCCAATTTTGGTTTTTAAAGTTACCTTCTTGCTATTGATTTTAAAAGTAATTATATTGTAGTCAAAAGAATACTTTCCAGATATTGACCCTTGTTTTTGTTGAGACTTGCTTTTTGTAACATAGTGTCACTTTTAGTTAATGTTCTGTATGTTTGCAAAGAATGTATATTCTGTTATTGTTGGGTGTAGGATTTCATATTTGACCATTAGATTAAGTTTTTTTATTATATTGTTTATATTTTCTATACCCTTACTAATTTTTGTCTGCTTGATCTGTCAGTTACTGAAACATGTTAACAGTCTTCCAGTGTGCTTTATTAATTAACTGCACATCCTTAAACAATATAATTTAGTTTTGTCTGGTTTTCAATTTTTGTATAAATGAATCTCATAGCCTGTAGTCTTTTTGTGTCTGTAGGTTTTTTTGTCATTGTTTTACTTACGATCACATTTTAAAGATTGACCCATAGGGCTGGGGATATAGCTCAGTGGCACAAGCTCCTGTCTGGCAAGTGCAAGGTTGTGAGTTCAATTCCCAGTACCAAAAAAAAAAATTGATCCATATTATTTTGTGTGGTGTAATTCAATAGTTTTGGACTCCTTGGGGTATTCCTAAAACCTCCTCAGGGAGTTTGAGAGATCAAAATTCTTTTCATAATAATATAAAGATGTTATTTGCTCTTTGACTACTGA